>APFE030483693.1:0-60326 GCA_000404065.3 Pinus taeda | reverse complement strand
GGTCCATGGTATTGGATGCTTTGGCATGTATAAATATGTATTATAATATTGAAAGGAACATAATGAAAAATCAAGCTGGTAGTCCCGATTTTGGGATCCAAGGGAAAATCTCTGTGTATATATGTTTTATGTGTTATGCTCTCGCATTGTTTATTTTCTGTGTTTTAGAATTCATATGGAGGTCATTTCTGTACGGGGTTCAAACCTACAGAGGATGACAGTTTGGGCTCCTTTCCCCTATAATGATGGAACTGCCTCAAGGGATAATTCCTTCTCCCATGAGAAGAGGATCCATCTCCCATCCATATTTCCTATATAAGCCTCCCTTCTTCCCAAGCACAAGATAGTGTGAGTGTTATAGTTGAGTGTTGATGCTATTATGGTTTGAAGTAGACAAGCAAGCTATTACTAGTTGTAGCTATCTAGTTGTGTGAGGGAGAAGTGTGTTTTTGTTTGAAGTGAAGCCTAAAGGGAAGAGTTTTAAAACTATTGTTGTTTTAATCCATCGTGGAATGCTAGCAGAAGTGTGTGGGAACCTGGTCTTGTCAGAGGAAGATTGTAACGTCAAGACGAATGGTTGTAATCTCTCTTTGATATTAATATATGCAACTATCGATTGATTTCCTACATGTTTTGTAATATTACATATTCATGGATTAATGTTTCTTGACTTGTTAAGTAGATTGAATTGCAATTTGTCTATTATTATGTTTGTTTTCTGTTGTTGTTTACTTGTTTCAGGAGCTTGAAGAAGAAAGCGAGAGATAGTTGGAGCGAGCAAGTGAGGACATCATCATACAGGATAAGCAACCAAGAGGTAGGCCCTCTTAATTGATTCTAACCTAAGGAAATATTCCATAGGATGTATCTGTTGTTGCTAGACCCGTCATCGGGCTAGAGGAATTCGTTCGTGTCCAGACTTATAATTTTACTTCACCACAATCTTGCACTGGCATGTACTTATGCTTCATTGAGTTTCTATGGCTTAACAGCTTACGTTTGCTAACTTGTTTACCTTCCAACTGCAAGCTAACATCATGTGACTTGGTCATGAACAGGATGTTGTATCCACTTAAAGAATTGCGAAAAACTGGAGGGGTACTAGCTTTCCTCTCTAGAATTGTGTTGAATATCAAGACAGCCTGTGACTCTCCAAAACTGCTCAGAACATCAAGGCAGCCTGCTTCTCTCAGAAATGTGTAGAGAAAGGCTAGTGATGGCCTGCTCTGCGCAATTTTCAGAGTGAAGGTTGCCTAGGCTTCAGTCCAAAAACTGCACAGAGCCTGAGGGGCAGCCAAAGCCACTCAACCCAGAAACTGTGCAGAAGCCACTCCAGGGCTTGTAGACCTTTGCTTGTGCTCCTAGGTTTACCGGTTCCCTCCAAGGCTAAGAAATCTTGATTTGCATGCATGGGTGTTTTTTCCCTGAAAAGGTGAAAAGAAAAAAGAAAAAAACATCCTTAGATTTTAGGGATCCATTTTTAGCAGTTGGGGGTTACATGAAAAATTCGTTTCAGAAACCTCCCGCCAAGTGTCAATTTTTCCTAGATTTATGGCATGCGTGTCATAAACCTCGATCTTATCAAAACTATTTATTTGATGCTTCAAAGCTCATCCTTCACTTCAATCTTGGAGATATGGCATTCCCCATCGCATCGGAACATTCAGCTTAACTTTTTCCGGGTAAGTCCGCTTTTCATGTCTTTTGCTGCTTTTCTATCTCTTTTTGTATTTCTGTTTGTATGAGTGTTCTTTTATTGGTTTTTTGAATGCTTGTTATCGTTTTAATGCATGTTATCTTGTAGAAGCTTTATTTCAAGTTTTCCATTGCATCTCACTGTTGTCGCATGCATGATATTTTTTCTGCATTGACGATTGTCGTTGCGGCGACTTACTTCACACACTTACTTGTTTTCCCGTTTACTGAATCCTGCACTCACTGTTAGCATGCATGTTCATTCACTCATGCCTACACTCATCTTCACACACACATTCAGTCTTTACATGTTTTCAGTCACTCGTCGGCGGGTCTGGGCTGCCTTGGCCTGGACCTTGCGTTGCCCGACTTGCACTGTGCATTTCTGAGAGTGAAAGCCTTTCCTTCCTCCTAGAAATTGCACAAACCTTACCTCACACTGGCCTTCTAGGCTTGCTCTATGCAATTCTGAGAGGCAATGCCCTGCTAGCCCCAGGAATTGTGCAGATGCAATTTGCCGAGTTGTATTCATTGCTGACTGAAACTATGCATTGTGCAGTTTCACTAGTTAGTCTGAACTATGTTCTGTGCAGTTCTAGAAGTTAGTCTCCTAGCCTCTCAGTGAAAATGGCGTAAACCTTCCATTCAGTCAGCCAGGTGAGTTACATGTCAGTCCTCAAGTTTCTTTTGGGTTTCAACTGATAGATTTCTTTCCATGAGTTTTGCTCTGTCTCTAGGTATGACAGGTGTTTGTCCATCTCTCAGTAATACAGGTATAATGGCTTCCAAAAGAGCCGGGCCAAAGGACACCGTTGTGAGTGAAACTCGAGATGCGGTTGAGAAAGTGTCTATGAGCTTTCTGGTCTACTAAGACATTGATTTGTTCATAGAAAAGGAAATCAAGATGAAATGGAAGGACATCAACGACATCTTTTCAGTCACATTTGAGGAGAATCTGGAAGACCGTAGGGTCTATGTACACATACACAAGTTTGGCTTGTACCGGATTGGATGCAGGTATACGATGTTTCCATGCGCAGACATGATCCATTGGATTGTCTCGCATACTGATCCAAAGACAATGGTGTTGAGTAGTGTCAGTGGAATAGAACTTGCTACATTTAGGGCACATGACTTTTAGGCAATGTATCACTTGCCACAGTCAGTGATCACGATGGATGCACCCTTCACCAGACCCAATAGCAGTGCAAACTCAAGAGAGATCTAGAAGAGCTAGGTGAGAGAGCCATATAAGTTTAGGAAGACACCCAACCAAGTGTACAAGACAAGGATATTGTGGAATGCATATCAACTCTTGGTCATCTTTGCATGTCTCTTATACAACCAAGAGAGCATAGAAACCTTCCCACAGAGTTGGGTGATTGTACTAGATCAATTGGCAAATGAAGGAAGACCTTTCAACTGGTCTGACATGTTGGCTCCTAGGTTGAAGGAACAAGTAGCAGAAGCCAGACATTTGCACAAGGGTCAGCAAGCGAACGAAGCTTTTCATGTCCACTTAAATACTTGATGTAATATGCACACTTATTGCAAGGTGTTCTTCGAATGTAGCTTTCGTGGAGTCATAATATAGTTATTAGACCATTTTGTCCCCCCGGTTTACAGGATGACATTTGAGTAGGATCCACCTTGCATGTCGCAGGTAGCAATGGAGGCATTGGTTGAAATAGCAGATTGGTATGCCTCACCCCTTGGCACCTTCATCCGGGCGTATAGCACGAAGAAGGCTCCACATGTTTTACCGAAGTTTTCCTTAGATAAGTTGGTCATGCAAGAGTTTGCATATCACATCTTGACAGGGCTGTCAGCGAGACTGCACAGGAAGAAGAAGGAACCTTGGCCCGCCCTTCCTTTGTGGATCGGGTTGTATGAGATTAAGAATCTCAAGCATGCTGATGTTGAGACAAAATAATTCAAGAGGTTCACCTTCGACACTAGAAGTTTCAATCCATACGACCCGCATTGCTTAGTGAAAGAACATTGTGTGGGAGTGTATCATCCTTGGATCCACGAGGCGTGTCATTGACCTCAGGAAGACCCATGGAGATACTGCTATAACTTCTCACAACTCAATGAATTGGCAAGGATGGTTGTAGAGTGGTTAGTAGTGCAAAAGGAAACAAAATCTCATAGAGCAACATCATCAGCAACAGCAAAGGGCAGCATACCTGCACTTGACAAAGGCAAGAGGAAGGTTTTTGACAACACAGAGGCAGATCATAGCTGCAAGTTCAAAGCAGATCCACTTGTGTTAAGATCATCTTTGGAGATTGAGGTGAAGAGACGACAACATGACAGGAGGATCACGCAAAGACAGAGGGTGAAGCAGAAGCTGGAGGAAGCAGAAAATGAGTTGCAGGAGTTGAAGTAGCAACTCAGGGAAGAACAAGAGTTGCGCAGAAAAGAGAAGAAATCACAACAAGAACAGGAATAACAGGAGGCGCATCACGGTCACATTGATGAAACTGCACCCTTAAAAGTTATTGAATTGACATCTGAACAACTGGCACATAGAAAACAGGGTCAATAGTTACAGGAGCAGGAATTTTCTCAGGAGATTGAATAGATGGACAAAGATGTGGGTCAACCAAAGTTAGATAAGGACATTGACCGCATGCCTCCAAACCAAGAGGTCACTCCACCAGCTTCACTAGATCTAGAAGAAAAGCAAGTTCCAAGCGATCAAGGAGACACTAAAATCCTTGAGGACAATCCGAAAGCAGATATGCACAACATATCCCTAAATGAGTCACAACACAGAGTTGTGAAGTTGCGTAGAGTGCCCACCCTGAATGTCCATGTATCTCCTGCGCAGTTTGAAGAGTGAGTGATTGTGTCTGATGTGCACAAGCATCCAGCTGCATTGGCCGATGCTATAAGGGCCTATGTCGAAGCCACCAACTTGAGTTTTAGATTCTTGATAGCTGAGAACAAACGCATGGCTAAGGAGCTACAAGCGGCCAAGCAAGGAGAAGAGCAAGCTACAACATTTGCCAAATCAAAGTTGAGGAAAGAGATACTTGATTAAGTATTGTGTCTCGAGACAGTCATGCGAAGGCTATATCTCATATTCATCACCATGTATAAGTCAATTGTCTATCTTAACAGTTGGCAACAACGTTGTGCTAGGAGAGCATGCATCTTGTATAAGGGAACCCCATTGCACCTACCAAAGATGATGATGCCAAAGGGAGTAGAGTTGAAGGCACGCATCCAGAGTCAGATCCAAAACTAGGAGGAACTCCCGTAGCTCATCACGAGCTTATAGGCTTCACATGCATAGGTGTTTAGGAGCATGGATGTCATTGTGCACATGCATGCGATCCAATCCATTGGCACACTCACCAACGTGAAGACAAAGAGCCAAGTCTGACTGGAGTTGGACATGTACTTTGATCAGTTGATGTGCATAGCCACCAACACAAACTTGCGGATGAATGTAGACACTATGCATCAGCATGTCGCTGGTGCGGTTGCACTCAAGACCATGTTGCGCATGTTATGTGACGAGTTCGACAGAGGTGTCAAATCAGTGTACCCGAATGCAACAGAGGCAAGAATTTACTTTCAGAAGGATGTCACCATAGAGTACATAGACACCATAATAGACTACCAAGCTTGGCATCAATTCACCACCGTCGATCATTGAGAGGATGTCAAAGAGTTAATCCCCCCATGGGTGTCCGAGTCTTAGTGATGTCTTGCATGGCTTACTCAAGCCTATTTTTGTCTCACATTGGTACATGTGCAGATTGTAATGTAAACATGTTGTAAAAGTGAAAGACCAAGTGTCAATAGTAGAATGTAGCAATCATGTGTAAGTTGAAGAGTCATGAGGGTAGGTGAAGAGTCACAAAGGGGAATGTCAAGGGTCACCCCACCCTTTGCTATTTATAGAACTTCATAACGCACTATACAAGATTTTGGGAGCCAAGCTTCCTATAGGTATAGCTTAGAGAAAGCTTGGAATGTATTGTAATAAGCCTTGGCTTCTCCACAGTGCAGAGCTAGTACATCTCTTTAGAGGAACAGTGGACAATGTCTATAATGTTATGCTATTGGGGCTAGTGGTTGCAATGGTTGTATGTATGACTGGATCTTTCACTATTTTAGTATAACAGCGCCAACATGTTTCATGCATATGTTGTTATTGTAGTCCATCTATCCTCGTTACCCTAATGATGTATGTAGTTGTAATTTATGCATATATGTATGGACTATTCCGTATATGTTTGTATGAATCTTATCGAAGAGTGTTGTTGATATAATACATCACTTTGGATCGTTGATTATCCTGATTTCCATCTCGTGATGTCTTTATGCTTGTGTGTTCCCTTTCAAGCTGCGTGTTATCACAGGTTTCTAAACAGCACACTCATCCCCCGTTCCATGTGTTAGAGCTTTTCATGCACCTTCCTTGAATTGATGCAACATCACTCCCTTGCTTCCAACAAGGACATCTTACTTACCTCTGCACACAACCATAGTCAAGGCGATATCATACTACCCATTGCAGGGACTCCTACTCCAAACAGTCTGAGGTCTAGTTGGGACTTCTTATCAGGGAGATCCCCTGACATGTTGGTGGGTCTAGTGCCATCAAAAATACCCAAAGAAAATTGGATCTGATACCAAATGATCCATAAGATACCATGGATATTCAACTGGACAATTCACCACAACATATCTAATAATATTATATTAGAACTCTAAAAATTCTACACTATTACAGTTTATTAAACTTTAAGATATCTGGATTTAAATCTAATTAGTGCATGCATGCGAATGGAAATTAACATAAAAGTAGAGAACGACAAAATAATCACACACACACACACATAAGACACAAGATATTCTCTCTAGGAAACCCTTTCAAAAGAAAACCCAGCTGGAAGGTGAGGTCGCTTCGCTCTCTTTCTCTGTCTGGAAATATGGCTGCATGTACAAAGAAGTAATGCATGCGGTCTGTGGCATACTACAGTACACATATCCTCTCTGTGTGCTCTACCTCCTAGCTCTCTTAGATATCTTTGCTCATTTATGGAGCAAAATGCTCTTTAAAGAAAATGGAATGCCTCTTCCTCCTAATGGCCCAATTATAACACAGTCTGATAGTCTACTAGTGGTTAAGTTTGACTACATCAACTTTTAACTAGAGTTATAAAATATACTCTTCTAGAGTATTTTACATCACAAACACGTGGCTAGCCCCTTTTTCATGAATAATAGGGGCTGACGCGACATCCTCCCGAATTATAGGTGTGAAAACAAGAAAGTCAACTTCTAAGTGGCATAACTTTTGCATACAGACTTCGATTGACATGCTTATTGCGTCGTTGGAAAGGTATTTGTGTGTAGAATAACATGAAAATGTGTGGTATAAATGTGATAAATTTTGACCCCCAAAAAACATTGTTTTATGCCTTAAAACACTCCCGGAAGGTTTCAAACCCTGTTTTGCCAAACTGGGTCCCACAGGTAAAACAGTCTTGTGAGTTGATTCCTCCACTTTTTCCACTCTGAATGCATCAAGATAGATGACAAACAATATAATGATCCAAGTCGAATCACGTACACTTGAAATCTGAGTAAACCTATAAAGAGATAAGCCAAAATATAATTAAGAAAATGTAGTTTTCTTTTTTTCCTTCAAAAAATATTTACCCATGGGGATGACTTCATCATCTTGAATTTTATTTATTCTTTTAAAGTTGATTTTGTTAGCACATTTTTTGTTTTGAGGCTCATTTTTTACCTCAAAATTCAGCTAATGAAGTAATTTGACAAGTGACATAGTGCAAAAAAGGGTCATTTTCATCATCGAAAATGTTGAAGATGGTTTCTGTCGATGCTCAAAACAAAGGTTTGCATCTCAAGACACGCAAAACTTTTGTAGAAATAGTTAAGAGGAAAAGTGGAATGTAATCTACATTTTTTTAAGCCCTAAACCAATTTGTAAGGAAATTTATTAATTAAAGATGCTAGAGAAGCTAGGCCCCCTTAATGTTTACGAGATAAATTTTAATATGTGCTTTAGGTTATTTGTAAATTTAGTGTTAAATACAAATTACATTGTTGTTATGAGTAAATTAACTTGTAGTCAAAGTAGGAAGTGTTAAAATGAGATGAACGAATTAAGGATAAAATATAACATAAGATGATTTTATTGATGTCCAACAAATGAACACTAAGGTGAGTCAATATGAATATTGAGTACAATGATGTTAATACAAAGTGGAACTGCAAAAGATGGTTGTCATAGAAAAACAAAGCACAAAAAGAAAAGAGTTGATATAAGCTAATGTCTAAAAACCAAACTCTCTAGGGAGAAGTCATAAAGAGAAATATGTACAATGGATTGGATCTAGAGTCTAGAGTACAAATAATGTAAGTATATTTGAGTCCACTATAATTATCTCCCCTAACATCCAATTTTCACTAGAGAAAATTTAGGATATAAAATTGTTTGGAGGAAGAGTTGGAAGTGGATCTAGAGTGCGTATTGTGTTGCTACCTAGAAGAGGTTATCTACCATTGGGGCTTGGGTGATCTTATTTCTTTGTTGGTATGGATCTAAATCAACAATGCCACTAAGGTCTTTAAGCAGTATGGATTATCCCTTGGGTTCACATTGATGTAAAATCAGAAGTGGGATTGATATCGTTTTTCCTATTGACACACTTAGTAGATAAGAGCACCACAACAATAAGAGCATGCATGAAATGAAATAAAATGGAATTAGGAATCCTATGTAAATATTGTAAATATAAAATAAAAGAAATTGGAAAACGAAAAGACATTGGGAGATGAAACCCAATAGTCTCCCTCTCCTTGTATATAGTCATATTATATCTTACTGAAAAAGAATCAATTCATCCATGAAGTTACCTCTATCCTAACATAGTATCAGAGCACAAGCCCAAATTTAGTTTCTTTCTACTGTAACACCTCTCACTATGTTATATTGTCCTTATGGTCATTATTCGTATTCTACATTAACGTGCGATTTCTGAGTTGAGAATTATGTTAAAAATTGTTAAATTCTATGTCTCGAGGTTGGAATGTTGTGAGATGTGAGATGGTGATGGCACATATATATTTTTAAACACTGTAACACTGTATATGTGGTGATAAATGCCAGAAATTGTGCTTCTGCATTGAAAAATCTCTAGCATCATTGTTCATAAACCCTCTCTCTTGAAAATTGTGTGTTTAATGGTGAATGTTGTTGCAATGACCATGTGCGTTGGGAACAAGAACTTGACCTGCAAATTTTGCGACCCGAGGTGTTTAACTGTTAATCTGCCTGAACTCATTTGGAGAAGCGGGCCTGACATTGCATACGAAGGAAAAATATATGTTGATTATGCGTGGTATATGTGGTATTGTGCCATGACCTCTCTTTTATATGTTTTAAATCCGTGGGTTGATTTCACCTCTTATGAAGTGCATTATGGCACATATCTTAATGTATGATGATGTTTATATTATGATGTGCATTAAGTTCCCTTGAAGACGGTTGTAGCATATTAAAGTTCGTTGAATTTTTTTGGATGGTGGTATATAATGATTATATAGTTAGAATTTTGGATGATGGTATATAATGGTTATATAAGTAGTTTTTTTGGATGGTGGTATTTTTGAGACCTATGAAATTAGTTGAGATTTTCTTTGGTTATGTATCACATCGTTCATCTGTTGGAACCATTTGATGAGTGGGAAATATATGTTACATTAAAGTATTAATATAGTGATTTTTTTCCACCTAAGTAGAAGATATCAAGAAAGATTGTGTTTGTTTTGAAAATCAAAAGCAGATAGTTGTTTTTTGATGATGCATTCACTCATATCAATAGTGGGATTATTTCTCACTAGAAAAGATAACTACCCTGAGTGGTCCCAAAAGATAAAACACACCCTTATTTTCAATGAGTTATGGAAAGGGATTTGTGAAGGAGAAGGAGACAATGCACCTGAAAATCCCACTTCAGATAAGGAACTTGACATTTGGGAAAATAAGAACATTAAGGCCTATGCCTTGATTGTAGCATCACTTAATGAAGAGGTGAGTCAACATATTTTTCCATTTTCAAATGATTTTGAAGTCTTAAAGAAGTTGAAGGAATTGTATGACTCACACTCTGAACATGAAGTTGTTCAATTGATGAATAAGTTGTTAAATCTTGCACTGAAAAATGATGACCCTCTTTCCTTAGCATCAGAAGTAAGATCCATTATGCATGTAAATCCCACTAGTGTTGAAATAGATATTCCTCTCATAAATTATGTCAAGACACTATATCCCACCTATTCACATTATCTTGATTAATCGAAAGCAAGTGACAACCTTAGAAGATTACCTTTGACTCCCTTGAGAAGAAATTTTCTAAAAGAGAGGAGGCTTTTGGGAAGAAGACAACTCCTTAGTCTTCTGATGAAGTTGTACAAGATTATTCTAGAGGAAGAAGTGGCCAAAGAGGAAGAAGGAGGAATAATTTTAGAGGCAAGGGGGGCAGACATTTCCAAGGAAAAAGGTCTGATCTTCATTGCATAATATGCAATAGAGATGGACATGATTCTTCCACATGCAAGCTTCCTTTGGACATAATTGAGTAGGAAAGAAATGAAGGAAAAGGTAAAACACCTGACAAATGGAAAGGTAAATCACTTGAGTCCACTCATTATGTTGTGGCACATTGCAACATTGGAGTAACTGAAGACTTATTCAATGCTTCACTTGCTTCATAGAAAGATGTTTGGTTGCTTCATTAAGGAGAAAATTGCCACACGAATTTCAGGAGAGAATTATTTGAAGAATTCACTGACCATGTTGGAGCAATATACTTTGTAGACAAGTTAAAACTTAAGCCATCAGGGCTTGGCACCATCAGGCTCAAACAACCTGGTCTTCCATACTTTCTTCTACATGATGTTCTATACTTCCCGGAGTTGAGGATTAACTTGTTGTCCTTGGTCTAGATCTGCCAGCAAGGACACTCCATTCACGTATTTGATGGAAAATTTGAGGTCAGAAAAACATCAGATCATTCACTTGTTATGACTAGGATAGAGGAAGAAAGACTTCTGAAGTTCCCAGGAACTTCTGTGCATGCACATAAATTTTCATACACTTCTCACTATGATGAAACTACATTTCCATCAATTCTTTTATGGCATGCTATATTTGGACATTTGAACTATGAGAACCTTCATTTGTTGAAGAAAAATGGTGTTACTAGTTTGCCTACAATTCCTAGAAAACTTAAGCAATGTGATGCTTGTATCTTAGGAAAGCATGACAAACAATATTTTCATGATTGTCATTCCAGAGCACGTAGAAAACTTGAACTGATTCATTCTGATTTATGTGACCCAATGCATGTTTGTTCTACAAATGGTAATAAATTATGATGAAATTTACTGATGACTACACCACAATGTGTTGGGTTTATTTATCGAAGAACAAATTGAAGCTTTTGAAACATTTAAGAACTTTCATGCATTGATTGAAAATGATCCACAATCTCATATTGGCCCTATTCATACTGATAATGGAAAGAATACACTTCAAACGAATTTGAAAACTATCTTCACAAACATGGGATCAAACATGAAACAATTGTGCTTTATAATCCCCAATAGAACGGAGTAGTTGAAATAATGAACAGGAAAATCTTAAATATGGTATATTCCATGATGTTTTTCAAGAATGTTAAAATGATATTTTGGGTTGATCCAATTCTATGTGTTGTGTATATGAAGAATATTTGTTCATCTAATACTATAAGAAATAATACTCCCTATGAAATGTGGTATGGCCACATTCCTTTGGTGACGCATCTTAAGGTTTTTGGTTCCACCTATTATGCCTTGATACCCAAGGAAAAAAGAAACAAACTTGATGCAAGGAGTCGCAAATGTATCTTCTTGGGGTAATCGAATACCTCCACAGAATATTGTCTCTACAATGAAGTGAAGAAGAAGTTTATAATATCTAGATATGTGATCTTTTTTAATCTTCCAAGACTGACAGTGTTTTTGAGTGGCAGCTTGATCGCTTAGATAGATTCTAACATGAAAAGTCTTTTCAAGAGTTTGATAATGAGATTCCACATTTTGAAGGGAGGATCCCTATACTGGATCAATCTATGGAATATTCTTCTGAAGCACTTTCTCCCCTGCATGAAGCTCCAACCACTGATGACACTTTGAGTGATCTGATTGACAAAATTGGGAGACTCAATCATGATTCAGCCCCATCTTAGTCAACTGAGCAACCTAGGCCATATCAGAAAGGTCCTCCAAAATGGTTGACAAAGACAGTTGAAATTGTTCATCCTAATGAGGTTGGAAAGACAGGAACAAAAATCTCATTTAGAAAAAATGGAGGTGATGTAGACAATCTTGATTCACCGGTTGATATGGATGTTTCTTATGATTGTGAAATGAATTTGTTTATAGATCTTGAACCAACTTCCTTCAAAGAATTCGCTTCTGATGATGAATGGAAATAAGTGATGCAGAAATAATACGATGTTTCGATAAAGAATGGCACCTGAAAGCTAGTTGATCCCCCATTGAGAACCAAACTAATAGGTTGCAAGTGGGTCTTCAAGAAAAATTATAAATAAGATGGCTCACTTGAAAAGCACAAATCCAGGCTTGTGGCAAAAGGTTTTGCACAAAAGGAAGGGGTCGATTATGAGGAGACTTTTGCCCCCACAAAAGAATGGGCTACCATCTAGATACTCTTTGTCTTAGTAGCTTAGAACGGTTGGAAAGTCCATCAAATGGATGTAAAAACTGATTTCTTGAATGAAGATCTGAACGAGAACATTTTTATGTCCCAACCAGAGGGATTTGTTGTGAAGGTTCAGGAACAAAAACTATGCAAGCTTGTAAAATCCTTGTATGGCCTCAAGCAAACACTATGAACCTAGTACAAGAAATTGACTAAGCATCTTCTAAAACTCAATTTCACACATTATGATCTTGATGATGCAACTTTGTTTGTCAAGAAAGTGGGAAAAGTAGTTGTATATCTTGCGGTATATGTAAATGATATTTTGATGACAGGGAACAATGGGAGCTACATTGCATCCATAAAGAAAGAACTGAGGAAGGGTTTTGAAATGACAAATTTGGGCTATGTTCACTATTATAGTGGTATTAAAGTAACTCAACATCTAAATCTTATATTCCTCTCTCAGAAGAATGTAGGAATTTAAAGGGTAAGTTCCTCAGATGGAACACCAAAGGACACCGCTCACAAACAGATCATAGATCAATACACCAGTATTCTTGATGTCGTTAGAACCCTCAAAGAGGGAAACAATCCACATAAAAAATATTGGTGTATTGATCTGTGATCTGGTTTTGAGCGGTGTCCTTTGGTGTTCTATCTGAGGAACTTACCCTGTAAATTCATACATGGTATCAGAGCTATTTGAGGGTTGTATCCGTTGGTGATCCAAATCCGAAACCGGTACAAGTGCATGCAACTAGCGTTTCCTATATCTACTATTTCTGACTACTTTCGGGCCGAGAGGACTGCTCTATTGTGTTAGGAGCATCTGTTCCAGTGAGGAACCCCTTTCATTTCACGCGAAAAGGTTTCTGGTAACCCTAGCTACGTCATTTTTAAGATCTGGTGGTATGAAGCCTTTATTTCTAGTTTTAGTTATTCATCTCTCTGTTTATTTCAGTTTATTTAGCTCTCTATTTTTTCTATTACCGGATCTATACCTTTCATTTCTGCGTATGCTCTTTGCCCTGCAACTCTGCGCGATCTGGGCAAATCAGAAACAAAAAAGAGGGATTTTCCTCATGCTCTTTTCCATCGCGACTTAGTGTGATCTCGGAAAATCAAAAACATTGAGGAAAATATTTAGTTTCCAGTGAAAACTAACTTCAAGCCATATGGTTTCGTTTTTTTTGTATGTCCGCGTTGGGTTGTGTGGTTTTTTGTTTTGTAGGCAGAAATAGTCTTTTCAAGTAAGCACACACCCCAAAGCTTCAGTGACTAAAAAAATAAAAATAAAAAAACCCCTTCCTCTTTTACAAAAAGTACTAACTTTTTAAACTAGCTCACTTGGTCCAAAGTTACTTTATGAGAATAGAGGTCTTGAGTTGAAGTTTTTCTTTTTGTTGAGTTACTTTTTCAAAAAGCACATGTAACTTATGTTTAAAATTACTTTATGTAAAAGTGTTCTCACCCATTATAAAAAGTGAGTCACTTATAATTCTAAAATCTCTTTATCTTTTATTTAAGTTACAATTTAGTGGGTAGCTCATAAAGTACCATTGTAAAAGTGACTTTCACTTATTTATAAAAGTGGGTCACATAAAATATTTTTTTAAGTGAGCTAATTAGATTAAGTTTAGAAGGTGGATGGAAGAGGGTAGGGCAGGGGGTGTTTAAAAAATCTAACATTATCAGTCGCTTCCACACATTCACGCACTTAATCGGCATCTTCAACAACTTTTTTCATAAAGCCATAACTTCTTCATCCGGAAGCCGTTTTCAGAGCAGTTTTTTTTTAATCGTCCTAATTTTTCGAGACCTTTCCATTTGAACACTTAGTTTCAGCATCTATAACACCTTCAGTTTCTGTTAAAATGGAAATTCCATGGCAAGTTATTCTTGACAGCGCCAACCACTTCCAATGGTGGTCCTACATTGTGGATTTACTTAGAAGTAAAGGTCTTTACAGAATAGCCTCAGACCAAGAAACTAAACCTAAAGATGAAGATAAGGTAGCCAAATGGGAGAATAAGCAAGATCAAGCACGTGGGTTGATAGGGATGTCTATTTCTCCATACCTTAGATTCTATATCGCAGAACTTGATACCCCTAATGAAGCAATGAAACGACTCACTAAAGTTTTTGGAATTAAAAATGAAATTAAAGCCCATCAACTCGAAAATGAGTTGCTTACATTGGACCCCAATAACTTTTCTTTCATTGAAGATTTTTTGTCCAAGTTCAACACCCTTAGACTTTTCTTGGAAGGTGTTAAGGTTAAGAAAGAAGATGGTAGCCTTATCTATTCCATTCTTACTAAGTTGGGACCAACCTATTCAGTGTTCGTTTCCACCTTCCATTCTATTAGAGAAGCATTTATTTCTCAAGGACAATAATACAAGTCCCCCTCTTTTGATGCCTTTTGTGATTATTTAATAAGAGAACAAGAAAAACTCTTACATCTTGGTCTTATTAATATTGGAAACTCTTCTAAGAAAGCCTTAGCCACCCAACAACAACCAAATTCAAAGAATCCTTAAAAACAATATCCTAAAAAGAATGGTCCTAAACCAAACAAAGGTCCTAATCAATTTCAGTCTCAAAATGAAAAAGCAATTCAACAAAATGATGACAAATAAAACAAAGGGAAGAAGATTGATAGACATTGCAACTTTTGTAATCGAGATGGCCACTTAGAATCCAAATGCTTTGAAAAGATGAAAGCCTTGGAAGCAGCAATAAAGAAGCATAGCATCCATTTGGAGCACTCTTTAACTTCAACTTCATCTTCAGGAATTGCACTTTCTCCATGTGGTTGTCAACCATTTCGGTCTGGTTATGCACTAAATGTATCTTCTTCTTCTCATTCTCATGAGCGGCTCATTGATTCTGGAGCTTCTTATCACATGGCCAAAAATAAAGCCATGTTTTCTTCTTTAAATGATTGTAACACCAAAAATATATGTGTTGGTGATGATAGATCTCTTAGTGTTGTAGGGACTGGAACTATTCATTTAGACAATGGTCAATTTAATGATGTTTTATGTGTTCCAACCTTATCCTGCAACCTTCTATCTATATATCAGATAACTCATTCAGGTGAAGGTAAAATTGTTGAATTCTCACCTCATGATCTTGTAATTAAGGACCTAAGATATCCTAGACAGATTTTGGCTACTGGCATTGTTGATGATTCTACAAGGTTGTATAAGTTTAACAACTTTGGGTCATCAACTCTTCCCTCGGTATTTGTTGCTCATAATGATGAAGTGAGCAAACTTTGGCATGAGTGATTTGGTCACTTAAACTATCACTCCCTTCGAAATATATGTAAAGAAAACATGGTGATAAGTCTTCCTATGGTATCTTGCAGAGATGTTATTTGTTCCGGATGTGTACTTGGAAAACATCATCGGGATATTTTTTAAAAGCATGCCTCTTGGTATGCCTCAGCCCCTTTATAGTTTGTGCATATTGATTTATGTGGTCCACTTCCAGTTGTTTCATTCTTGGGCTACAAGTATTTCTTAACTTTCATTGATGATTTCTCCAGCCGCAGTTAGGTATACTTCTTAAAACTCAAGAGTGAAGTATTTAATGTTTTTGGCCTTTAAGGCCTTTGTTGAGAAACAATCTGGACATTGAATCTTAAGCTAAGATTTGATAATGGTGGAGAATATGTTAACAAAAAATTCATCAACTTTTGCACTAAACATGGAATTCAAATGCAACATATTGTTCCATATACTCCACAACAAAATGGTGTAGCTGAAAGGAAGAATAACACCTTAAAGGAAATGGCTAATTGTATGCTTCAATCTAAAGGACTTAATCTTAATTTTTGGGCAGAAGTAATTAACTGTGCAAATTACATAGTAAATCGCAATCCTACTAAGGTTTTAAAAAATATCACTCTAGAAGAAGCATGGAGCTCAATTAAACCAGATGTAAGTCACTTTCATGTTTTTCGAAGTGAAGCATGCGCCCATATTCCAGATGAGAAACATAAAGCTTTAGAACTTAAGAGTGAAAAATGTATTTTTGTTGGATATTCTGAAGATGTCAAAGGATATAGACTTATTCCACTTAAGTCCAAAAATGTTATCATTAGAAGAGATGTAAAATTTTCTGAAAATATATCAGCCTACAAGCCTAGTTCGGTGGATGTGCCACCTCTCTCTATCCCTTCTACTTCTGAAAACATTTCTTCTTTAAATGATGACAATGAGGATGACAATCCGACCCTACCTTCTCACGATCCTACTTCAGCTCCTCAACTTCTAAAATGGGTTTGTGCTACTTGGGATGTAGTAGGTTCTCTTGCAGGTGATCCTACAGATCAACGACGTACACGTTCTTAGTTTGATAGAGCCTCTTCTTTACTGGCTCAAACTTCAGCAAATTGTGATCCTAACACCTTTACAAAAGTTTTAGGCCATCTAGATTGGGACGCATCTATGAATGAAGAATATCGTTCATTATTGGCAAATGATACATAGGATCTTGTTCCTCTTCCAAAGGGACGAAAACTTGTTAGATGCAAATGGGTTTACAAAAACAAGTTTGGACCTAATGGAAAAGTTGATAAACATAAATCGCGTCTTGCTGCTAAGGGTTTTTCACAAGTTGGAGGCATTGACTATACTGAAACCTTCTCCCCTGTTGCCAAAATGAACTTTATCCACCTTATTCTTTCCCTTGCTGTCTCTTTCAAATGGGAAGTCCATCAGATGGATGTTAAATCTATCTTTTTGCATGGGGACTTGCATGAAGAAATATATATGGAAAAACCTCCTGGATTTATACAAATAGACTCCAGCCTTGTATGTTGGCTTAAGAAATCCCTTTGTGGTCTCAAGCAAGCCCCCAGGGCTTGGTATAACAAAATGGATAGCTTTCTTTTAGATATTGACTTTTCTAGGTATCATTCTGACAATGTTGTCTACACCAAGAAAGTGGGTAAGTCCCTTATCATTCTTGTTCTTTATGTTGATGATCTTATCCTTACTGTTAGTGATCCAAACCTTATAAAACATGTGAAGTCTAGCCTTAAAAAGCAGTTTGAAATGACAGACTTAGGACACTTGCATTATTTTATTGGTCTTCAAGTCTTGCAATCCAAGGAATGTATTTCCCTTTCCCAGTCCAAGTATGCCTGTGATATTCTACGCCACTTTCACATGGAAGACTGTAAGCCAACCCCTTCTCCCTTTCAGTCTGGAGCCAAACTTTTAGTCACTTGTACTGCCCTTGAAGTTTATGCTACCTTATACCACCAACTTGTAGGAAAACTTTTGTATCTAACCCACTCTCGTCCCGACCCTTCCTTTGTTGTTGGCCTTATTACTCGTTTTATGCAAAACCCACATGAAAGTCATTGGAAAGAAGCTAAAAGAATAATTCGTTATGTTTGAGGTACAATTCAGTTTGGGATTCATTACACGGAAAAAGCATCTCCTCTATTGGTTGGTTTCATTGGTTCCAATTGGGCTGGTGACCCTGATGATTGGAAGTCTACTGCAGGTTATCTATTCACTCTTAGTTTTGGACATATTACATGGTCTTGTAAGAAAGAAAGTGCCATTTCTCTTTCTTCAGTAGAACCAGAGTATCGTGGTGCCCTAGAATCTAGTAAAGAAGCCCTGTGGCTTCATCAGAACCTGTCAGAGTTTGGCTTTCAGCAGCAATATTTGACTACACTTTGGTTTGACAATTAAAGTGTGATTCAACTATGAAAAGATCTAGTCTAACATTAGCGCAGCAAACACATTGAACTATACATGCACTTCATCAAAAAGATCATTCATGATCGTGTTCTTGAAGTGCAATATTGTTCAAACGATGATCAAGTTGCAGGCATCATTACAAAGGTTCTCACGGAGGCGAAGTTTACTAAACTTTGATTTATGGTTGGAGTTTAGGAAGTTTTCACTAAGGGGGGATAGGCTCTAATTCCTCCTTCCTTCTCCTATTGTGTCATATTTGTACATCCTTCAATCCTATCCCAAGTTTTTCTTGAGGGGGGATGTTAGGATATTCTAACACATAGGAAATAGTTAAGTATAACTTGGTCTAGTGTAGAGGTAGGTAAAGTGTGTTTCTTTACTATGTACTTTTGTAACTTACAATTCAATGATCACGATATGTTCTAGAAATGAAGTGATCTGACGGTTCATTCTCTCCTCGGTATTACCGACACTTAATCAGTGGCTTAACACCTGATTGGTCCATGATCTCTATTTAAAGCATGGAGGGTCATTTGTAGCATGACCGTTCATGAGAGAATCTTATGTAAATTTTCTTTTTTTTACATTAATAAATTGCCTAAAGTGGGTGTGTTGGCTCAGGCCGTGGACTATTTCTCTCTTTGAGGGTTTTAACCACGTCAAGAATATTAGTGTATTATATATTAGATATTAGAACTGTTCTGGCATCGTTGAGTGCAATGCTTTGACTACTCCAATCGAACAGAACTAAAAGCTCACATCTACTGAAGGAAAAGAATTTGAGGATGCAACAAAGTACAAAAAACTCATAGGAAGTCTCAACTACCCGACTACTACCAGACCGAACATTTCATTTTTTGCTGGAATCCTCTCCAGGGATATGAAAAAGCCTTGTGAGGTTCACTGGTCTATTGCAAAAAGAGTTCTAAAGTACTTGAAGGGAACTCAAGACTTTGGACTCAAGTATACACAGCTGGATGACTTTAGCTTGATTAGACACTCTATTTTAGATTTCAATGGAGATAAAGAAACTAGAGTATATAGTTCAGATTATGTTATGAGTCTTCGATCAAGAGTTGTCTCCGGGAGGTCACACAAACAATCAATTCTTGCAGATTCCACAACTATGTGGCAACAATTGAAGCAATAAAGGAAATTTTGTGGCTCAAGAAAATTCTGGAAGATTTGTAGGAGAAACCTATGCATTCGACTCCCCCTTTGAATTATAACGCTTCTACAATAAAGTTGGTCAAGAACTTAAAGTTCCATGATCAAACGAAGCACATCAATACAAAATACCATCTGATTTGACATCATGTTGAGGCCAAAACAACCCACCTATGACATTGTTCCACAAATGAGCAGATTGTAGATATCTTCACCAAATCACTTGGAAAGGAAAAGTTTGAAGTATTCAGAATGATGCTTGGACTCACAAACATGCCTTCAGATTAAAAGGGGGGGGGATGTTAAAATACCTAATCTTTGAGATTAAAGGGGGTGGGGGGGGGAGGAATGTAAACACCTAATCTTTGGGATTAGGAATCCTATGTAAATATTGTAAATACAAAAATAAGAGAAGTTGGAAGACTAAGAGACATTGTGAGATGAAACCCAATGTTGGGCATGGAATCCCCCCATAGCATGTTTTGGGGCTTAGCGCCCAAGTTTTGGTAAAATGTATTGTAAGACTCCGCAAATTTTGGGCACGAAGCGCGAAGTATAGGTTGAGTCATAGGGTTGTCTTCCCTAAAGTATTGTAATGTAATGTAAAGTCATGTCGGCCTACCCATGGTCTGCGGACCATCGGATTGTATAAATAGAGCGAGGCTCTAAGTTGTAAAGAGAGGAATTCGAGAGAAGAATACGAATGGTTTGAGCATAGAGTAAGAGTCTAAGTGTATTGGGTCATAGTAGTAGGAAGAGGCTCTGCAGCTGAGTGTGCAGAGGCCTAGTAGAGCCCGCAGCTGAGTGCACGGACCGCTGCAGCTGAGTGCACAGGGCGGGGTTGAGTCTGTAATCTTGAATGAAGAATAATAAAGAGAAGTTGATTCCAGTTTATGTGCATCTTCTTGTGTATTACATTCTTCACATTATGCTCTTTTTTTTATCGCGTGCACTTATATGATTATTGTATACACTGTTAATTATCATTAATCTTACACCGATCAGTTAAGTAATTGAGTAATAACATATTAAATAGAAAAGGAACTTGAATATAATATGGATCACATCCCGGGTAGGGCTGCGAGAAGGCGGTCTCACAAGTTGTGAAGGACTAATAGGTGCGTGCAGTGACGTGCATTCAGGGTCAAACCGTAGACCGCCAAAAGCTCATCAGACATCCCTAGGGTGCAGAAACTTGGTTCTAGCACCCTCCCATACTACTTCGGGTGAGACCTCAGTTTGCGCTCCATGGACTATTGCTAAAAGGGCCAGTAGTACTGGGATTTGTTTGGCTAAATCACCTCTGAACCTGGGTCAGGCCCATACAAGCCAACAAATGGTTCCATTGTTAGGACCGAGACCTTCATAAGGGATGTCTGATGCTGTGCCACTGGAATCCAACAAACAAAGAAATTAAAGAGTGGTTGGACAAGAAGATCCATGAGTTCGCAGCGCAGGAAAATAGAAACCCACGAGTATCTAAGGAACAGTGGTTGGAGCGCTACTTATATATAGAAATCCACAAAATTTTCTTTGCATCCTTTCCTTCTGAGTTGTATGAGTGGATCGCGAAGTTAGCAAACAGCCAGGGAAGGTGTAGGCTCGACAAACCAATAGTGTGGACTTTGGA
Source organism: Pinus taeda (assembly GCA_000404065.3). Taxonomy (NCBI): domain Eukaryota; kingdom Viridiplantae; phylum Streptophyta; class Pinopsida; order Pinales; family Pinaceae; genus Pinus; species Pinus taeda. The sequence goes on along the minus strand of APFE030483693.1, from coordinate 39,343 downwards.
ATTAGTGCGCAGACTAGAAGCGTCAAGAGATAAGATCATGCGAGCTGTGGACCATTGGCTCGACCGAATTATAGGGGGATTTATCATTGAGTTCGTGGTAGACACGACCGTCAGCTACAGTGAAGTGGAGCGACGTTTCCTTAAGGGGTCGCGAGGTAAGTATATTGAATCTTTGAAATCTTGGATTAATATGCTATTGTGTGAATAGTGGGTTATGTGAATAAATTAATGCTTGGAGCTACACGAAGTGGGAAGATCTACAGAAGTGGAGGTAGTGAAGAATTAGAAACTAGTCCCTTAATTTCACCCTCGCAGGAAAGCGAGGAAGTGTTCACAAAAGTTTCTGCAAGAAGCGCGGTTAGTTTGATAAGGTAGTGAATTCCATGTTTACCACCTCCACCCACACCATCACCCATCTCACCCTCCTCACCTCCATCTCCACCCACCCCACCTCTGCCACCACCACAGTTTAGTATGGCGAGTGCAATTAAACTACCGATATTAAGAGGAGTGGGGAATGAAGATACGAACCAATTCTGGTTCATGGTAAGAGCGGTATGGGAAGCACAAGGCATCATGGATGAAAATATTAAGAAGGCTACGCTAGTGAGCACGCTACAAGATCGCGCATTAACGTGGTACATCAAGCATTATAATGACCATCCAAATGCAGGAATTACAAAAATCTAGGCCACATTGAACAAGGAATTTAGTAGGCCAAAGTCAAAAACACAATCAATCATCGGGTTTAAGGAGATCGCGATGCTCTCGAACGAGACCCCCTGGGATCTGGACCAAATGCTGAAGAGTACGGTTCATGAAGCCAATATGGATAGCATCGCGCATGGTTTGTAGTGTCACTTACGCTGCACTTAAGGACGGTGCTATCACAACAAAAACTTTCCACCCAGTCCGAAGCTTTGGAGATGGCGATGAGATTGCATGAGACCCCTATACAAGACCCCAGGTTGGGAGTCCAACAAATCCACGCACAACTACAGAATTTTTGTTTGGAAATGCATAAATTGAAATAGGACAAGACACCTCGGCCAAAGGTGCACGAGGATGTATGGTGCATAAAACGCAAAGGCCAAGGGCATGAAAAGGACCATTGTCCAGTGTTTGTGAATTACTTGGCAGGAGGAGGGCCAATGTCGTTAAGTCGTGAGGCATAGGGAGGACCAAGCGCGATGCCTGCATTATTGTGTACGATCTATCAGATAAGAGGAAAACACACTACGGATAATTCTAATCTATTGTAGAAGTATACGCAGACGTCCCAATAAATGTTTTGTAATTTCTGCAGGTCGGTAGGCCATGATGAACGCACCTGCCAAAGCTACGAACTAATGATGGATCAGACTCCTGCCTACAAGGTGCAGACCAAAATGCGAGCCCTCGACCCAAATGCAGGGATGGCATGCGTTGGACTTCAGGGGCGCGGTGGAGGTCGAGGCAGAATGGGACCAGGAAGGGGTCGTGAACAACTAATTTGTTACAATTGCGGAGGGCCAGGGCACTATACCCGCGATTGTACAAACCTGACAAGGACATCATGTTTGTACTGTACTTAGTTTGATCATGAGGTAGAAGACTGCCCTTTGTTGATAACAAGGATACGCGGAAAAGGGGTACTCCAGCCCCCTCCGATTCAGAATTTGCAGATGATGAGGTCTGAGCTGCGTGAAGAAGACCCAAATGTAAACATGATGCTCAGGAGCGGTATAACCACAGGTAAGGATAAAGGAAAGCAGCCAGAAGAAAGTACGTGGATTTGTAAGGCACCAACAAAGGAACCTAAATTTGATTTAGAACACGCGAAGGAGACATTCATGGAAGCTGAGAAGAGCTTGACGGAGGCCTCCACTTCAGGTAGTAAGTATCAACTAGAACCAGGATGGATCCTTCAATGCTCACTACCTTTCTAGAGACATGCATGAAACTGTTGCACGATAGCAAGGTAGTCAAAGGACTACAGGAACTTATCACTAGGTGTGCGGGGTCAGGAGAACCGTGTGTGGTCCAAAAACTTGGAAAACATGCATTGCACGAAGGGAAATGAGGTTGACTGCACAAATCAGCAAGTATGAAATGGATCAGGTAATCCTGGATCTCGGATCAGATGTGAATGTACTACCAAAACAAACATGGGAACGCATGGGCAGACCTGCACTACAATGGTCTCCTATTCAGTTATGAATGGTGAACCAACAAAATATCTTGCCCATGGGAAGATTACAAGGGGTAACTGTAGATATTGAAGGTGCGAGCATGCAGGCGGATTTGGAAGTGATAGAGATTGTCGATGACAGTAATCCCTATCCTACACTACTAAGAATAGATTAGGCCACCGATATGAATAGAGTCATAAATCTTAAGAAGCGAAAAATGATCTTCGAGAAAAAGTAATTACGCGTAGTAGTACTGATAGATCCAGCTGAAGGGGTGCGATACACTGAACTGGTGCATGACGATGATAGTGATAACGATCTCGATTGTATTTACAAGATAACTGCATAGGAACAGGATTGGGTGAATCCGACTGCAGATGGAAAGATTTTGTGGGAGCGCGAAAGCTCCTGCACTTCAAATTCAGACGAAGAAGTAGATCGATGGCAGAATTGGATGCATGAAGTAACAATGCTTAATTGCAACATGATGGTTAGATCACTGTGTTGCGTGATAACAGAGGCAAGGGAGCTATTGACATATGACGGATTGACAGTGGTGGATGAATTTCTAAGCAAATTTGAAAGCATAGTTTCAGAATAGCAGTGATTCAATGCTCTGAAATGGGTGTTGCGAGCGATGCCCGCACGATGGTGGGGTATGCATAAAGGAAGTTTTGAGGACAGGCGTGGATGCAGAAGGATGATGTGTCTACGCTTTGGGAAGCCTCAGCCCAGAACGCGAGCCAATCAACTAGGGTGGAATAACTTGCGCGCCCACCACACCGTGAATGGAGAATCGAAACAAACCACAGTCACAGGAAAGGCGACGCGCATTACCAATCATCCATGGAGAGGCATTTGATAGGGTGTATGAAGTACTAAACAAGGTTCACCAGGCAAGATGAACTAATTAGGACCTATGCGTGCTAGCGATTCAATGGGCCTATAGGACTACGTGCAAAACCCTAAGTGCAGAAATGATTCTAAAGGTGTGGAATAGAGTAGAGGTCGTAATTTCTAAAGAGAATACAAAAAGGAATTTGCATGTAATGGCTCTTGCAGTTGTGACAATGCGCGAAGACCAAGACGAAGAAATCACACAGCTACGTGAGGTTGAACAGATAAGGATTCAGGAAGCCATTTGGCGAGGGAGCCTTAGACTTCGCAACCTCGAAAAGGACCGGGTACGGTTGAGGAAGAAAAGCATTTTGATGGATGCTGAGATCAAGAGGCTGGAAAACGGGATCATGCAAGCATGTCTCGTTGATAAACCAAGGATGACAAGGCAAGATACGGATGATAATACCACTGCATTAGAAGATTGTCACCGAGAACTTATGACTCTGCTACCCTGGCTATGACCACACCTCACAAAACACAGTAACCAAGGGAGCGCACTACATACGATAGAACGCGCGGTGCCGGCTGTTGCGAGGGCAATTGAGGAGTTTCCACGGACTATACTGGAAGGCGAATTAAAGTCTAGCACAAGTGGTGTGATCACCTGACTAGCAGTAGGGAGCACAGTCTCAGCACTCCAGTTAGTTGAAAGAGAGTGTTGGACTATAAAACAGTGTGTTTGGGAGTTGCGCGTTAAGGGAGATGCACACAGAATCAGCATGTCACAAGGTTCGCACCTACACACAGGGGGCTGCACTGCCGCACGGGTAGGCTGGGAAGTGACCGTTGGTATCACTATTCATGACGGGATGTCTGATTTAAGGCAAAAGGGAGCAGGTGGCAGGCATTAAGACACGAATTAATGGCAAGATTTGGGACAATCTACTGCGAAGAAAGCATTAATGGCCCAAAATTGGGGGGAAAAGTCGAATTTGAATTCATAAGGCGTTATAAAACTCCAGGGGCTAGCCACAGGACAACACTTGTTCACTTGAGATTTGAGCATTTGATTAGAGCACAAAGTGTCCTACGCCGAGCGACATTCAAGCCCCAAAGTTCGCGAACGACCACATACCGTTCAAACAAGATGATGGCTACCAGGAGAGGTGTGGGATCTGTAGAAAGAACTGCTAATGAAGCCATGTAGAACCCCACAGTGCAGGATGTTCCCGGAGATGCTGGGGACGCGCCGAAAATCCCAAAATAATCTCGGAAGCCAAGGCCGAAAAAAGATAAGCAGGCAACGGGACTGGCCCGCATGTCCCCGCAGAATCCGCGGTTCAGTAAGCTCTCAATGGAAGAAAAGGGCAAGGTTGTCACCATTGACACAGATGATGAGGAGGAGGACCTACAAGCTCTCGTCGATGAGATAAAGGAAGCAGAGGACATGGAAGAGGACATCCAGCCAGTGCACTCTACAGCGAAATTGCCCGAGTATGTCCCTCTGCGAAAAGGGAAAACAAAGATACCAAAGGATCTGGATGCCACCAAGAGTGCACTCCAGACCTCGCTCCTCCCTGATGGAATTGTGTTTGAGGGCTTGCACCTGGACCGCATGCCCATAATGAAGTTTGAATATTGTGACCTCGTGGATAGCAAGAAGTTCCCACGCTTAGAGACAGAGAGCCTCATGAAGCAGAGCACGAAGGGGCCTATCACCGCGCCGGCCGGATTGCTTCATCTACTATGGATTCCACACTTTCACCGCGCACCTATCACTATTTTCATCATTAGGCAGTTGTGCCTGGTGCACGATGGGTACCTATGGCTAGAGGAGCCTATTCCCATCACGGCGGATCTCATCCACCGAATTTCTCGACTTCCCTGTAAGGGAAAGGATCCCGCGACAATAGCAGGAAAAAGAAGTGATTTAGCTCTCGCGGAAGCCATGAAGAAGAAATACAAGCTCAAGAAGAAAAAGAGGGGTTACGTAATCAACAACATCAAAGATAAGGGGGTGCGCGTAGCCACCCAACTCCTTGCCGGGAAGGTAATGAGAAAATGTCGTGGCGATGAAGTACCAACACTGGTAGTTGCATTGGCTGAACAATGTGCAGAGGGGATCCAATTTAACTGGGCCGAGTTCCTCTGCGAGGAATTCTTGACCAACTGCAAAGAAGCCCAGGAGTAGGGTAAGACCTTCCACTACCCTTGGTTGCTCTTGTCCATTCTGCTAGTAGTGGGAGAACTACCAGAGGACAATCAGTTCCTGAGCATCACATAGGCCTTACCAGAGGCCACAAAATACGCATCACTCCGGGCTACCAAGGACACGAAGCAGATTCGCGAGACAAAGATCTTCTTGGTGCTCATGGAGGCGAGCGTGCGAACATGGATTAATAGGAGGTTGTGCCTGTCCCCCACAGTTTACAACAGTCTATGGAGCTTTGCAGACTTCAAGGTGGAGATGCACAACATCTACATCAAGGCACAAAAGGATCCGACACAGCAGTGGACCAAGCTCGCCTTCATCGCCATTGATGATGCAATATTTTTAGTGTTAGAATCATAGCCTCCTTAGTGGCATGCCCCGTATTTGGTGGAGTTGGATAGGACAACAGCCCATAGGAGAAAGGATGAGGCCGAAAAGAGGCACAATGAAAAAGTAGCAGCAGAGGTAAGGGTAGTCTACGAGGCAGCAAAGGCAGCCGCAGAGTAGGCAAAGTCTGCTGAAGTTGCAGCAGCAACGCAAACAACAGGGGCCATAACAACGCAACAAGAGGAAGGCCAGGACTTGTCTAAGAGACATGAGGTAGAGGACACAAACCTTGCAGAAGAAGGGATGGATCCTGGCACAACTTCTACCCAACTGAAAAGGCTGCATGTCACAGAGAGATCGGGTCCACGGAAAAAGATCAAGGCCTCCAAATTGACCTTCGACCTAATCATGCTAACAAAAGGCAACCTCTACAACATCGGTAACATGGTTCACGAGGTCACCAAGGAAGTACTCCAAGAAGCCATGTCGAAGAAATAGACTATGTTGGGGGCCCTAAGGGCGCAGCTGTAGGAACTATAGGTGCGGCCCTCACAAGCAGGAACCATAGCCACCTACGGTGCAACAGGCACATCAGGAGTAGAGAAACTACTATGCACAAAGATGGCAAACACCATAGTGCTACTGGAAGGGGCACTAGCAGTAAAGAATGAGACCTGTTAGCACTCCAGGAAGCTCTCCTAAGTTTTAGGTCGGAGATGCCTGGAAACATATAAATCTTCAATATCGTTCTCTGAACTATTGGAATGAATTGGGGTTTGGATCAAGTCAGGTGACTGTTTCAACTCTATTTTCACTCAAAACATGCATGAACACCCTCATCTTGACAAGGCTTTCAACCACTAATGCTCAATAGTTTATAGATTCAATGAATAGATGGAGAATCCTGACTGTACCAGCAGATACATACATAAACACATATGAATGGCTAGCTACAAAAAGTAAATGAAGCTTACAAATCTAATTTATCAACACAGAGATAAGATGACAGTTATCTGGCATTCGACAGAGAAGAAAACATGAATAACCCATTCAAGTGCAAGCTTAGAACAGATGAGAAGATGGAAACTGAACATGTAACAACAAAAGAAGCCTGTATTACTGGAATGAAGATGAAATCAGTAGTCTCCAAAAGTTGAACCCTTGTTTCTTCTAACTTTCAGCCTTTTATAGGCTTTGTACAATGCTCTCAGGCTCTCTAAGGCTCGAGATGTCTTAATCGATCCCCTCTAGCTTCTAACTACTTGATGCCATAACTAGACAGACATGTGCTGGAGGTATCTTTCCTAACAAACACAGTGACCAAATTCTGGTAATTTTGCCGCGCTGTCAGGTGGCTCGCTCGTGCCAGTGACGCTCCATGACCATTTTTTTTGGTTCGGCTACGTCTTGTTGTTGTTTTTCCCCTTTTGGCCATGCCTTCCGTTAATTCAGTTCAACTATCTGACTGTCACAAATACTGACATAGCCAACAATTTTCCTCCCTAGGTGACTGATGGGAAGTGAGGTACGAGGGATGTTGTTCGGGCGGTGGAGGACGAACTGAGGTGATCATGAACGAAGGTCATTGGATTGGGAGAGATGGATGGAGGAAATCAATCATTGGAGGCCTGAAGTCATGGCAGGAGCGGAATAAGTCTGAGCCGTCAGATCTCAAAAGGGTAGATTAGACGGCTATCAGGCGGAGGAGATGCTCTAAAGATAACGCCTGAGAGTGGTTTCATTTGAGCGGAAATGGTTTCTATCGGTCAGTCATAAGGTGGTAAGTGGTAAAATTCGAAGTTCGCCCGATGCCATTCATCACACGCCATGTAGCAATGGAGGAGAGGGAGGAAACCACTTTTATCGGGCGTGTATCCCTCTCGCTTGTTGCTCACCCGAAATCATTGTGAACCGTCGGATATGATGGAGGAAGATTGACGGTTCAGGATCATCATGCAAGTTAATTTGATCGGATAAGTGACAATTGTCGAATCGAGTTTAGATCAACGGTCAAAATCCGATCACTTATCACATAAGTGAAGGGTTGGAAAATAGTGCGAAGGAATTGCGATACGCGATGGGAGATTTAAGCGATGCGCGATAGCCGTTTGATCGGCGAATGAAATGGATGACGGAGATCAATTTGACTGGAGGTCGGAGAATGGAGAGCGCAACGGAAAAGAGATGAACCGAGGGTAGACCCGCTAATATTTATGAGCGTGGGTGTATAATTTTTTAAGTCTGGCTTATGGCCAAAGTGGAGCAAGAGGAGGCATGGACCATCGGAGCTAAAACATGGGACATTTCTGTAAAAATAGCAGCACTACACCTTAGGGCTAACAAGACTGACAGAGCCGCAGTTGGAAGGATCAAGGGACTTGGCCTTAATTTGGCTGCTCTTCCGTGTGACACAATGTACCAAGTGCAGGATGGCATAACAGCAGAGCTCTATGCCAGGGAAGGCCACGCGATTCAGGTGATGAATGAGAAAAATATCAATATCGAACAACTCAGCCTGCAGCGTGACGAACTGGTGTCATAGAACCAACAGATAGTGCAAAGAGTTGATGAAGCATGCTGGTGGGTCCTAGAGTTGTCCATTACTGCAGACTTATCAACAGAAATGCGGATCCACTGTTTAGCAAGTGGAGTTCGAACTACGCGCAAGGAAACAATGCGAGTGCAGTTGGAGCTAAATCTCCAGATTGTTGAGCTATAGTAGAAGGCGCAGCCTTCCACTCCTCCGAAATTTAGAGAGCAGCGCATTAGCGCTATTCAAACAAGAATGGAAGAAATTGGATGGGCAGTGTAGGACTATACTAGTATGTTGGACCAAGCCTTTGGAGTCCTCGCATCCTTGCAGGAGGATCCCAACATACAGCGCTTGGAAACAGAGGCGCGCAAGCTTCAAGAGCAGTACGACAATGTAAGTGGAACGACATAGACAGTCATCCTCACTCAACGGCTCACGAAGATGCAGCAAGCAAGGGCACTAAAAGAGCAGGTGGATGCCACTAGACAGAAAGAGGCACTCCTCAAAGCATGCTTCTAGCCATGGATTGATGAGGCCTTCACCATTACGACAGATATCGAGGGAAAGCTCACAAAGATGTAGGGGCTTTATGTGCTAAGGCAGGGATTTGATCCCCACAAAGAAGCATCAGAAGAACACATGTAGCAGGTCCAACAAACTGCCAAACAGTGCATTGCGAACCTCTGAGCAGTTCGGGACCAGTTGGAGGGACTCTACGCCAAGATTGGCGTGCTGACAGAGTGACTCAGGGATGAGTCACGATGATTGTGTTGGGGGCTTGTTGGGCATGGAATCCCCCCCACAGCATGTTTTGGCGCTCAAAGCCCAAGTTTTGGTCAAATATATTGTAAGATTCCACGAATTGCGGGCGTGGAGCGCGAAGTATAGGTTGAGTCATAGGGTTTTCCACCCTAAGGTATTGTAATGTAATGTAAAGTCATGTCAGCCTACCCATGGTCTGCAGACCATGGGATTGTATAAATAGAGCGAGGCTCTAAGCTGTAAAGAGAGGAATTGAAGAGAAGAATACGAATGGTTCGAGCATAGAGTAAGAGTCTAAGTGTATTGGGTCGTAGTAGTAGGAAGAGGCTCTGCAACTGAGTGCGAAGAGGCCTAGTAGAGTCTGCAGTTGAGTGCGCGGACCCCCATAGCTAAGTACGCAGGGCGAGGTCGAGTCTATAATCTTGAACAAAGAATAATAAAGAGAAGTTGATTCCAGTTTCTGTGCATCTACTTATGTATTACATTCTTCACATTTATGTTGTTTTGTTTATCACGTGCACTTATATGATTACTGGATACATTGTTAATTATCATTAATCTTACACTGATCAGTTAAGTAATTGAGTAATAACAGATTAAATAGAAAGGAACTTAAGTATAATATGGATCACGCCCTGGGTAGGGCTGCGCAAAGGCGATCTCACAGGTTGCGAAGGACTAATAGGTGCGCATAGTGACGTGCACACAGGGTCAAACCACGGACCTCCAGAAGCTCATCAAACATCCCCAGGGCGCGGAAATCTAGTTCTAGCACCCTCCCATACTACTTCAGGTGAGACCTCAGTCCGTGCTCCATGGACTGTTGCCGAAAGGGCCAGTAGTACCGGGATTTGTTTGGCTAAATCACCTCTGAACCTGGGTCAGGCCCATACAAGCCAACACCCAATAGTCTCCCTCTCTTTGTGTATAGTCATATTCTATCTTAATGAAAAGGCATCAATTCATTTGATGAGTTACTCCTGGCCTAACATAAGACAACATAAAGGGCATAATTGCCTTAATTTATATAATAAATAAATCAAGCATAATATTAATTTTTGGATTGCTAGTAGTTGGAAGGTCATCTAGGTCAAAGGTGGGTTTAAATGTCAAGGTAAACTAAGGGTCCAACCATTAGAGTAATGTGCACATTTCTTAGGCACAACAAAACATCTCTAAGTTTCTTTCAAATGATAATTTTATTAATTATATGTTGTCCATAAATTGTATTCAAGCAATAGAGAAATAAGCAAGAAGAAAACTATATCTTTTATTTGCATCCGCACATAAATACCAACAAATGCTTATAAATGTTTTTTAAAAAATTTCTTTTAGAACTTTAAAATATTTAATAATCTAAAAAAGACAAAGCTACCAACTTAATGAGAATTTTATCAAGTTTTTGAGGTTGTACATAGTTGTTATTTTTATCTTTGAATAAAAAAGTGACATTATCAGTATCTTGTCTTTTTTGTGGTGATTAAAATTATGATTTGTATGAAATTGTGTGAAATAGTGGTCTTGAGAACTAAAGAAAAACCTCAAAATGACCCTCAAATCAAAAGTGATGCATTTAGTAGAACCCTTTTTTTGGAGTTAAAAAAACGAATTAACTTTTTTTTTTCCCATAAGGATAAATCGCAATTTTATTAGATATAACAAAATTACATTTTGTAGATGCTGAGGCGCATATGCAAAAATCATATCAGAAGACTACAGACAAAAGAAAACTAGAAAAAAAATAAAGTACAAGAGGGGAGAAGATCAAGCTCTTCTCCCTTTTTTCTTCTCAACTTTTTTCCATTCCCCTTGTGTTGGTGAGGACGAAAAAAGTACGAGAGAAGACTCCCCCACAGGGCGAGGATTTTCCTTGTCGGAATCGGAGTGATCTGATGTATGATGTCTTTTGGCTCCACTGGTGTCCATTGTTTTTAGTATCTTCCCCGGCAAGGAGACCATCAGTTCCTGTGCTACAGATTTCTCCAATTCTAGCGCCTTGTGCTTCTGATTGTTTGCTTTGGGGGAGGTTCCCATAGCTTCCTCCACAATAAGGACATCATCATGATCTGGTGGAGGGATACTTGCCTCCTCATCCGCTGTTGCTTCATATGGGTTCACTATGCTCTGCCAGCCTCTTGGTTTTTGCATTTGTTTCTTGTGTCGTCTGGTTTCTTTTTTGGCTTGTGGGCAGTTACTAAGAAGGTGACCTATTTTTTGACAGCCACGACACCTGAAGGTCGTGTTCTCATAATCTAGTGGTTGAATCCACTGTTTGTTGTTATGGATCAGAATTATGTTGTCAAGTAAACCTTGGCTAAGATCTACTTCTACACAAATTCTGGCAAAAGTATGTATACCTCTTGAAATTCTTTCCATGTCTTGCTTGATGTATTTTCCTATCGCATTCCCCATTGCTTCGAAGGCTTTGGGAAGCCAGAAATGTAGTGGGAGGTTGTGTAACCTGACCCATATTGGCATCTTGGAAACCACCATAGTATTGGCATCAAATCCTGGGAACCAGGGAGTCATGAAGAGTCCTGCATTTGCCCCAAAACCATGGGCCCTCATGGAGGGCATGTTCCCTTTCCACGACCATGTCGAATCTAACAATAAAAAATCCTTTGGAGGTAGATGTATATCACAGTTTGTTGTCCATGTGGAGTAGATCCATTGATGTAATGCATCAGTTTTGGGCCAAAAGCCATTCAATCTGCAAATGACAGCCTTTGTAAAGAAATCATTATAAAAATCGTTTACCTCAGGCAGAGTGATTGTCAGTACTAGAGTCTGTATTTTTTGCTCCACAATGTAGGGTCCAAGTAGCTCTTGTGGTGGTGTTGGCTTGTTGTTGGCATTCCCCATCCCTTTGACAGCATCCTTGAAAGAAGTTGTTCCTTTTGAGCTGGATTCGGGGCTTCCACCTCTTAGCCTCTTGCTTAGTATGATGGTTGCGTCTCACACAATTTCATAGTACTGCACTATGTTTTGGTCCTATAAAATTATTCCTGCATATATCAAGCTTTATAAGTTTACTGATATGCCTGTATGTGCTTGTATTTCATTCTTTATATCTTCTATCTGCTTCCCCTTCTAGATTTGTTTGCAAATCATTTTCCCTGACATGGATCTGATAAAAATTTGTATCAGTTCTTGGCTGGAGTTCTTGGTGTCTAATGTTGTTCTTGGCCAGGATATATCTGCTATTTGGGCCGATGAATTAGTGAGAAGTTCAGGTACTCCGAAATCATTTATCAGTTGTTGATTCATTATGCCCAAAGTTCCTGTTTGTCTCAAGGAACCCCTAACCTCCGGCTATATGGCAGATTTGCAGAGGGGAGTCCCGGGCAGGAGTTTCATTTTCCCCTTGATGTTATCATCCCTCGACGTTGTCCAGAGGAGAGCAAGGGTGCAACAAGCTACTTGACCCCCGACCCTTTACTCACTCCCTTTTCATTCTTATCGCCCTCTCCCTTATTGATTTCCCTGAGAAAACTGAATCGATTAGAATGGGAAGGTCGGATTGGGGGTAGGAGTTCAACAGGCCGCATAGCCTTCCCCCCATCGCGAGCAGCCCTACCCTGTTTCACTGATCCTCTTGTGTCAATATGAACTACGGCTCGAGTAAGGGAAGGGTCTGGTCGATCCTTAGCCTCACTAATCCCTTGCAGCTCTGATCCACTACGGCTCAATTCCCTGGTTTCCTGGGCGGTGGTGGCATAATACTTTCCCTCTGTAACCCTAGCCATCGCGCTCCTCCTATCTCCTCTCTCCTTACTTCTATTCATATGACCTTCTTGAAGTCAAAAAAAGAATTAGCTAAAATTGTGGACTTGCAACTAATACTCTTTTAAACCCCCCAAAAAATTGAATAACGACTCTTAAATCATTACTTAAAATAATATTAATTAATTATTATTTTTAGTTACATAAAAAGAAAGGGAAAAAAACTTTAACACAAAAATAAATAAATTCACAAAATTATTTATTTAAGAATTTATTTAAAGAAAACGAATAAAAATATATAAAAAAAAAAATCACTTAACAAAAATATTTACTAAAATAAAAATAAAATAAAAAAAACATATTTATTAAAAAAAACCAAAAAAAAAAAAATTATAAAAATAAAAAAAAGTAGTTAAAGATGAAAAATAATAAAAATAAGCCATAAAAATAATTATTTAAAAAAACAATTAAAAACATGAAGCAATAAAAAATGAAAAACAAAAATAGAAACAAAAAAATGTGGGAGGGTAATGCTAGGCATCGCCCCCTACCCCTATGAGCATGCACATAGCTCCCTGCCCAATCTACCTCTTCTCTTGCCCCACCCTCCTCCCTGATTGCTTCCAAAATGATGGCACCAAGACCAAGATTGACACTTTAAATGCAAATTTCAAGCATAACATCATCAATTACTAAAAAAAACTTTTATTTAATTATGAAGCTTGAGACTTCACTTGCTTGCACAACAAATGCATTGAATCCCTATTTATGCTTAGGAAATGAAAGATCTTTTGACTTTTTAAGAGATATTTCCTCTCCTACGTATTTGGAAGATGAGAGGAATCCTCTCAAAGTAAGAACCTATCTTAACCATATTCTAAACAAATACAATAAGTTTTGATTATTATTTTTTTTCTAGAATTTTATATAATCTAGTATTTTCTAGTCCCTTCTTAGACTTAGGATAAATTAAATACTTGTATTTTTCATAATTCAAGATGCTCCTGCATTATTACCACTCCTCGTGCCCGTGCCCGTAGCGACAATGCCATCCCTCTCCTCGCTTTCTCCCGCAACACATGTTACATGTTGGCAACCACAATAGCAATGGGTCAAGTGGGCATTAGGTAGCATGTGGTGTGAGAGAAATTAGCAGGAGGAAGGCAAATAACTTTACTTTTATTATTATTATAAATTGTACAGTACGTTTAGTTATACATATTTGTTTTTATTATTATTAGTTAATTAAAATTTTAAATTTTAAGGGAATTTTCTTTTGTAATTTTTAATTAAAAAAATTGTTGTGTTTTTTGCCACTTTTAACGTAAATAAAAAAATTAATTAATTAATTTTCAAATAACGATTTTTTTTTTTGGTGGTACTAGTTAGTAAGGCCTTTGTTTTAACTAAGTTGTTCTTTCACTTGAAAAAACTAGCAATATTACTTTTCAACTTGAGGGTAAATTTTGAGGTTTTTCTCTATATGTCAAGGCTATGATTTAAATGATTTCAAACAAGTTAGAATTTTAATCATCGTAAAAAAAAAGGTACCACTGGTGGTGCAAATTTTGTATTCAGGGGTTGTTTTTGGTGTTTTCACCCAAAAATAGGATTTTTGGGCTCGAGTTCTTGTTTTGAGGCCATTGTTCTCGTTAAGTTAGTAACTATGTTAATATATATGTTCATGTATGGTCCTTAAATATGTTCAAATCAATTATATAGTTTATACAATAGATGCATAAGTGGATCTCTCTCTCTCTCTCTCTCTCTCAGTAATGGAAACTAGGGAAATTATATTACAATAATAGTTGTATCTAAGTTAACATCATTGATAAATGTGTTATTTGTTCAAAAAAATCCAATATTTCCAACTAATGTGAATTCTATAACAAACTTTTAGAATACTTATAATAGTAAAAAACTTTTACTTAATGAAATACATGGCCTCTAACAACCTCGTCCAAGCCAAAATTTAAAGGATCAAACCTTGTCCCATCTCCACATCAACTAGTTGGTGCGCAATATCTTCTTCTTTGAAAATCCCATGGGTAGGAATAATTAATGTTCTTTAATTGGATTTGCTTGATTGAGCTCCCTCATTCAGAATTATAACCATATTTGTCAAGATGCTACATTATGCTTCTAAGGAGGCTATTTGTTTCTTTTGCTAAACTAAATACCCATTATTGAGATAATTTGAGAAACTATTTGGTTTTGATTATCACAGACCTTAGTAATGACTAAAAAACATAAGGTACATTGGATTTGATCCTCATGAATATGAAGCACCCTTCTTAACTCTTGAAGATCTTTATGATCCATGAAATTAGAACCAAAATATATAGACACAGAACCAAAATTTAGGATTGTCTCAATGACAACCAAGAAACCTGACTTCCTATCCATAAGAACATAAAAGCTATTCCCTAGACAAGAGCCTTGAAACTTATGAAACTTGTATCCTTGAGGATGCAAAAACACTCCTAGACTCTATTCTTAAAATTGAAAAGTAAAATTCCAAGCAAACAAATTAAAAACCACACCACGGAGACAAACGTCAAATACAATTAATTGGGAAACTTGATTACTTGCCCACCTTTGCAATAGACATAAATTTCCAAACAAAATATTTGAATTTTACAACGTTAAAACCACATAGAGTGCAAGGCCACCTCCATACTTTATTCTCACTCCCATAGATTAAGGATTTAACAAATTGACTCCACTTTCACCATAGAAACATGTTCCAAAGCCAAATTGAAGAGAACTTGATATAAAGGAACATAGGGGCACAATCCCCTCACAAATATTTCCAAGACAATATTTCACTAGGCCAAAAAGATGCAATAACTCAAAAATAGCTATAAAGCCACTTATTGTTGGGTGTGTGTTATAATATTTCCATGAGAGTTACAGGTGCCATACATTGGGTTGGGCGTAATAGGGGGTCATGGGGGGGGCAGTAGCCCTCCTTGTTTGGGCATTTGTAAGGGGGCTGTAGCCCCCCTACACGTGGTCTGGGGCAGCGGCCCAGGATTTTTTTTTGATGCGGAAACAAGGATGGAGGATAGACCCAAGGATGGGGGCAGACCCAAAGATGGTGGGAAGACCTAGCCATGGTTTTGGGCATGATGGTTTTTCTGCCCATGGTATTTTGTAGATCCGGTCAAGGGAACTACAATTATGTTCTAATCAAGGATTATGGATTGGGGTTTATGAATGCTTCAACATGTATATATATGCATTGTAACATTGAAAGGAATATAATGAAAAATAAATATGGTAGTCTCTATTTTGGGATGCAGGGGAAATCTCTTTGTATATTTGTTTTAAGATCTCGCCATTCTATATTTTTTTGTTTTAAGAATTCATTTGCAAGTAATTTTTGTATAGGGTTAAAACTTATGTAGGAGCATCTGACCACCCTTAATCATAAGTCAAAGTCAGAGCTATGGAGGAGGAGATGTGGACAAGCATGTAAACTGGGAGCAATTTTCTGTTAAAGACGAGCAAATTTGATGGAATTGATAAGTCTCGAGAAGACTTCATTTAATGTAATTATCTGCCATGTATGTGTGTTGAGAGATTTAGGCAATTTCTGAGAGGACATCGTGGATTTGAGATGATCCTCACTTATGTAATCTCTTATATAAAGAGAGTCTATATTTTGAGATGGAAGGAGCATAGACAAAGAGATAGGATACAATGTAGTTGAAAGAGAATTTGTAACTAAGGCTGAAATGCCTTAGGCTGTAATCGATTCTGTATATAATTAAAATATACGTGTTATGTCGATTTATGTGTGTCTGTGTACAATTTACATATATATTCTTTACTGTGAGTTAAATTTTGTGTTACGAGATTATTGATCGACCATCGATCACTATAAGGATTGATGGTGATCCAACGTTAATACGATATATGTGTGTGTGAGTGTTTAAACAAAGTATGGCAGAGTTAATCTGTGTGGAAATGTGAATTCCATCATAAGCAAACAAGCACAGAGGGAGCCGTCTGATCGTTTAGATCGACAGATATTAACGGCAGAAGAAGAATGGCGAAGGAATAGATTTGGATCATTAGATCAACGGTGATTAGCAACTGTGGGGGTAGGAGAGTACGGATTTTCTTGATCGTGGTTGCTGTCCCACACTTGCTCCTAGCTGTCGATCTCATATTCAACTCTTAGGTCACAATCAACTGTAGGGGTTAAGCTTGTTTTAATCTGTATGCTAGTTGAAGTCCCGCAAGCCGTAGATTTGATGGCCTATTATATCCAACGGATATCGGGTCATAAAGTGATCGAACTTTAATTTCCAAATTAGACCCGAACATTTATAGATCAAGGATTTATAATCCTTATCGGCTCTGTAAGGGTGCTTAAAGATCGCGCAACTTGTTCGTCTGATATCGTTGCTGACTGTTGGATCAAGTGTGCCTTGATCAAACGGTGGAGGACCAACGATTAGTTTCGTTGTTTGGGTGTATCATCAACAGTCGGATTAAGTGATGAGATCAACGATGGAGATTGAAGCCGATAGGACTTGGGTTGGAGCGGACCCAAGAATTTTATGGACGCAGGATTATTTTATTTGGAGTTTGGTTTTGTGTGTTCGGAGTGGGACCGACGTTCGCTGGCAGATTATGTGTTAAAGCATTGTTTGGTGATTGGTCGGGTTTTTGTTTAAACCCACCGATGTAAATGCTTCTGATTGGTATAGGTGGACCATAACCCACAGGTCCACGCACTAATTTTATAAAGATGGAGCTAAACTACCTTTAGGTAGTTTTCTCCGTCATCAAGTGGTATCAGAGCAGGGAAAGGTTTCCTGCGAGGAGAAAGAATATTTTGCATGCAAAAGGAGGAGGTATTGTTATGTTGAAGACTAGTGAGTTTGTGGTCTTTACACTGTTGTACAGATAGCGACAGCAGAAGGTGAGAAAACTTGCAGCAGCCTAGAGCATGGAGTGCTCATATGGTTCCATAGAAGAGAGAACCAGATAGATAGTGAAAGGATGAGCTCAAAGGAGAAGCTTGGTGAGGTATTGTGTAGCATAGAAGATTGTTACTGCAGAGGTTTTGTTGCAGCTCACAGAAAGATCATGAAGGGAGTTCCACTGAGGAAGTGGGTAGAATTGCTATGGGATGAAGGAGAAGCATATGACCAGGAGGTCATAAATTTTTGTGCCTAGGGAGTCTGATGCATGAGCATTTGACCACCCTTAATCATAAGTCAAAGTCATAGCTATAGAGGAGGAGACATAGACAATCATGTAAATCAGGAACAATTTTCTATTAAAAACGAGCTAATTTGATGGAATTGATAAGTCTCGAGAAGACTTAATTTAATGCAATTATCTGCCATGTATGTGTGTTGAGAGATTTAGGCAATTTGTGAGAGGAAATCGTGGATTTGAGATGATCCTTGCTTATGTAATCTCTTATATAAAGAGAGTCTATATTGTGAGATGGAGGAAGCATAGACAGAGATATAGGATACAAAGTATTTGAAAGAGAGCTTGTGACTAAGGTTGAAATGCCTTAAACTGTAATTGATTCTGTATATAATTTAAATATACATGTTATGTGGATTTTCGTGTGTTTGTGTACAATTTACATATATATTCTTCACTGTGA
The DNA here is from genome assembly GCA_000404065.3 of Pinus taeda. Classification (NCBI taxonomy): domain Eukaryota; kingdom Viridiplantae; phylum Streptophyta; class Pinopsida; order Pinales; family Pinaceae; genus Pinus; species Pinus taeda. Next base: position 21,137 of record APFE030483693.1, on the reverse strand, counting down.
GTTAAATTATGTGTTACGAGATTGTGATCGACCATCAATCACTATAAGGATCGATGGCGATCCAACGTTAATACGATATATGTGTGTGTGAGTGTTTAAACAGAGTATGGCAGAGTTAATCTGTGTGGAAATGTGAATTCCATCATAAGTGAACAAGCGCAAAGGGAGTCGTCAGATCATTTAGATCGACGGATATTAATGGCGGAAGAAGAATGGCAAACGAATAGATTTGGATCATCAGATCGACAAATCTGTTAGATCGACAGTGATTAGCAACTACGAGGGTAGGAGAGTACGGATTTTCTTGATCGTGGCTGAAGTCCCGCATTTGCTCCTAGCCGTCGATCTCATATTCAACTATTAGGTCATAGTCAACTACGGGGATTAAGCCTATTTTAATCTATGTGCTCGTTAAAGTCCCGCAAGCTGTAGATTTGATGGCCTCTTATATCCAACAGATATCGGGTCATAAAGTGATCAGACTTTAATTTCCAAATTGGACCCGAACATTTATAGATCAAAGATTTATAATCCTTATCTGCTCCGTAAGGGCAGTTAAACATCGCATAAGTAGTCCGTCTGATATCGCTGCTGACCATTGGATCAAGTGTGCCTTGATCAAACAGTGGAGGATCAACGATTAGTTTCGTTGATTGGGTGTATCATCAACCGTTGGATTAAGTGATGAGATCAACGACGGAGATTGAAGTCGATAAGAATTGGGCTGAAGCAGACCCGAGAAGTTTATGGATGCGGGTTTATTTTATTCGGAGTCTGGTTTTGTGCGTTCAGAGTGGGATCGACGTTCGCTTGCGGATTATGTGTTAAAGGGTTGTTTGGTGATTGGTCAGGTTCTTGTTTAAGCCCACCAATGTAAATGCTTCCGATTGGTATAGGTGAGCCATAACCCACAAGTTTGCGTACTAATTTTATAAATATGGAGCTAAACTACCTTTAGGCAGTTTTCTCCATCATCAAAAACCTACACTTATGGGAATATGGTTGATATGTTGAAGCCAAAAGCCAAACTATTTTAGACATGTTGACGTTGTGATCAAAAGCCTCCAAAATTTTTCCTACCCTTGAATTTTGGAACCTACTGAGGATCTTACAATTTGTCGTTCCATAGTCACTTCATCATCGATTGATGTTTTATAAGTGTTTAATTCTTATTCTCAAGTTCTATGTATGAAATTCACTTGCTCACACATGCTCAATGAATTCACAAACATACATCTTTCTCTACAAGCTTGAACATGCATAATGCAGTCCATAATAATAGTGCTTGCAAAATGTCCAACCTATGTCGATTGTTAGTATGCAACATCTCTCAAAAGTCTCTCTCTCACTTTGGTTGTAAATGTACTTCTATTCCAGTGAGTTTTCTCAACTGTCGCTTTTTCACACTTTTATGTTCGTAAGTGTCCCTTTCAAACTCGTGATTATCATTTTTTTTTGCGTTCACTTTAACAAGTGGCGTTTTCATGTTATATTTACTCTAGACTGTGTCTCCTTCAATTTATTTAACTTTTTTTAGTGTCATTTGTTAGGATATTCCAACACATAGGAAATAATGAAGTACAACTTGGTCTAGTGTATAGTTAGGTAAAGTGTGTTTCTTTAGTATGTACTTTTTGTAACTTTCAATCCAATGGTCACGATATGTTCTAAACATGAAGTGATCTTACGGTCATTCTCTCCTCGGTATTACGGACACTTGATCTATGGCTTAACACCCGATTGGTCCATGATATCTATTTAAAGAGCATGGAGGGTCATTTTTTAGGTGACCATTCATGAGAGAATCTTATGTAAATTTTATTTCTTTTACATTGATAAATTGCCTGAAGTAGCCACGTCGGATCAGCCATTGATTGGTTCCCTCTTTGAGGGTTTTAACCACGTCAAGGATACTGGTGTATTAATCTGTGATTTGTTTGTGAGCGGTGTCCTTTGGTGTTCTATCTGAGGAACTTACCCTGTAAATTCCTACATGGTATCAGAGCTATTCGAGGGCCGCATCCGTTGGTGATCCAAATCTAAAGCCGTTACAACTGCATCCAACTATTGTTTCCTATATCTATTATTTTTTACCGCTTTCGGGCCAAGAGGACTGCTCTATTGTGTTAGGAGGATCTGTTCCAGTGAGGAAACCCTTTCGTTTCACGCGAGAAGGTTTTTGATAACCCTAGATATGTCATTTTTAAGATCTGGAGGTATACAGTCTTTATTTGCAGTTATAGTTATTTATCTCTCTGTTTATTTCGATTTATAGTCCTATATACTAATATATATATATATATATATTATATATATATATATTACCAAATACATACCTCTCATTTATGTGTATGCTCTTTGCCCCGTGACTCTATGTGATCTGGGAAAACCAGAAACAAAAAGAAAGCATTTTTCTCATACGTATGCGCTTTTCCATTGCAGCTTAATGCAATCTCGGAAAACCAAAAACATTGAGGAAAATATATAGTTTCTGGCCAAATATAGCTTTAAGTCATAAGGCTTGGATTTCTTTTGCGTGTCCATTTTGGTTTGTGTGGCTTTTTTTTTTTTTTGTAAGCAAAAAATGGTTTTTCAAGTAAGCACGCACTCCAAAGCTTTAGTGAGCAAAAAAAAAATCCTTCTTCTTTTCCAAAAATTACTAACATTTTAAACTAGCTCACTTGGTCCAAAGTTACTTTATGAGAATAGAGGTCTTGGGTTCAAGTCTTTCCTTTTGTTAAGTTACTTTTTCAAAAAGCACATGTAACTTATGTTTTAAAGTTACTTTATGTAAACATGTTCTCACCCAATATGAAAAGTGAGTCACTTATAATACTAAAGTCACTTTATCTTTTATTTGAGTTACAATTTAGTGGATAATTCATAAAGTACCATTGTAAAAGTGACTTTCACTTATTTATAAAAGTGGGTCATAAAGTTTTTTTAAAAGTGACCTAACTAGATTAAATTTGGGAAGGGGCGAGGGAGGGATTTTTTTTATTTTTTTTTTAAATATAACTTTATCATCATTTCCCAACATTCACGTAGTTTGTCGACATCTTCAACAACTTTTCCTCAAAAATCCATAACTTCTTCATCTCGAAGCCATTTTTAGAGCCTTTTTTTTAATCAACCTAATTTTTCGAGACCTTTCCATTGGAACACTTAGTTTCAACATCTACAACTTCAGTTTCTTTTAAAATAGAAATTTCATGCTTAGTTATTCTTGACAACACCAAATGGAAAGTCCATGCTTAGTTATTCTTGACAACACCAACTACTTCCAATGGCTATCCTACATTGTGGATTTACTTAGAAGTAAAGGTCTTTATAGAATAACCTCATGCCAAGAGTCTAAACCTAAAGATGAAGATAAGCAAACCAAATGGGAAAATAAGCAAGATCAAGCATGTGGGTTAATAGGGATGTCTATCTTTCCATACCTTAGATTCCATATCGCAGAAATTGATACCCCCGATGAAGCAATGAAATAACTCAATAAAGTTTTTAGAAATAGAAATGAAATTAGAGCCCATTAACTTGAAAATGAGTTGCTTACATTGGACCCCAATAATTTTTCTTCCATTGAAGATTTTTGGTCTAATTTCAAGACCCTTAGACTTCTCTTAAAAGGTGTTAAGGTTAAGAAAGAAGATGGTAGCATTATTTATTCCATTCTTACTAAGTTGGGACCAGCCTACTCTGTGTTTGTTTCCACCTTCCAATCTACTAGAGAATCTTTTATTTCTCAAGGAAAAGACTACAAGTCTCTCTCTTTTGATGTATTTTGTGATTCTTTAATAAGAGAACAAGAAAAACTCTTACATATTGGTCTTATTAATACTGGAAATTCTTCTAAGAAAGCCTTAGCAACCCAACAACAACCAAGTTCAAAGAATCCTAAGAAGAAACATCCTAAAAAGAATGGCCCTAAACCAAACAAGGGTTCTAAGCCATTTCAGTCTCACAATGAAAAATCAACTCAACAAAATGATAAGGTAACTAAAAACAAAGGGAAGAAGACTGATAAACATTGCAATGTTTGTAACCATGATGGCCACTTAGAATCCAAATTCTTAAAGAAGATGGAAGCCTTAAAAGCAGCAATGAAGAAGCATAACATCCATTTGGAGCACTCTTCAACTCCAACTTCATCTTCAAGAATAACACTTTCTGCATGTGGTTGTCAAGCATCTCGGTCTGCTTATGCATTAAATGTATCTTCATATTCTCGTTCTCATGAGTGTCTCATTGATTTTGGAGCTTCCTAACACATGGCCAAAAACAAAGCCATGTTTTCTTCTTTAAATGATTGTAACACCAAAAATATTTATGTTGGTGATGATAGATCTCTTAGTGTTGTAGGGACCGGAACTATTCATCTAGACAATGGTCAATTTAATGATGTATTATGTGTTCCAACCTTATCCTACAACCTTCTATATGTATATCAGATAACTCATTCAAGTGAAGGTAAAACCATTGAATTTTCACCTCATGATGTTATAATTAAGGACTTAAGAGATCCTAGATAGATTTTAACTGCTGGCATTGTTGATGATTCTACAAGGTTGTATAAGTTTAACAACTTTGGGTCATCAAATCTTCCCTCAATATTTGTTGCTCATAATGATGAAGTGAACAAACTTTGGCATGAGCAATTACAGGTCTTCCTATGGTATCTTGCAGAGATGGTGTTTGTTCCTAATGTGTACTCGAAAAACATCATCGGGATAGTTTTGAAAAGCATGCCTCTTGGCACGCCTCAACCCCTTTACAACTTGTGCATAGTGATTTATGTGGTCCACTTTTAGTTGTTTCATTCTTTGGCTACAAGTATTTCTTAACTTTCATTGATGATTTCTCCAGACGCACTTGGGTATACTTCTTAAAACTCAAGAGTGAAGTTTTCAACATGTTCATGGCCTTTAAGGACTTTGTTGAGAAACAATCTGGACATCAAATTCTTAAGCTAAGATCTGATAATGGCAAAGAATATGTTAACAACAAATCCATAAACTTTTGCACGAGCATGGAATTCAATTACAACATATTGTTCCATATATTCCACAACAAAATGGTGTAGCTGAAAGGAATAATCACACCTTAAAGGAAATGGCTATTTGTATGCTTCAATATAAAGGACTTAGTCTTAATTTTTGGGCATAAGCAATTAAATATGCAAATTACATAGTAAATCACACTCCTACTAAGGTTTTAAAGAGTACCACTCCAGAAGAAGCATGGAGCTCAATTAAACCAGATGTAAGTCACTTTCATATTTTTGGAAGTGAAGCATGGGCCCATATTCCAGATGAGAAACATAAAGCCTTAGAACCTAAGAGTGAAAAATGTATTTTTTTTGGATATTCTGAAGATTTGAAAGGATATAAACTTCTTCAACCTAAATCCAAAAATGTTATCATTAGAAGAGACATAAATTTTGTTGAAAATATATCGGCCTACGATCCTAGTTCAACGGATGTGCTACCTCTCTCTATCCCTTCTACTTCTGAAAATATTCCTTCTTCAGATGATGAAAGCGAGGATGACAATCATCCCCCACCTTATCGGGCCAAAATGGGTCTGCGCTACTCGGGATGTAGCAGGTGCTCTTGCAGGGGATCCTACAGATCAGCGTCATACGCATTCTCAGTTCGATAGAGCATCTTCTTTACTGGCTCAAGCTTCAGCGAATTATGATCCTGACACCTTTGCAGAAGCTTCAGGCCATCTAGATTGGGATGCAACTATGAATGAAGAATATCGTTCATTATTGGAAAATGATACATGGGACCTTGTTCCTCTTCCAAAGGGACGAAAACTTGTTAGATGCAAATGGGTTTACAGAACTAAGTTTGGACCAGATGGAAAAGATGATAAACATAAAGCTCGTCTTGTTGCTAAGGGTTATTCACAAGTTGAAGGCACTGACTATACTTAAACCTTCTCCCATGTTGCCAAAATGAACTCTATCCACCTTGTTCTTTCCCTTGCTGCCTCTTCCAAATGGGAAGTCCATCAAATGGATGTTAAATCCACCTTCTTGCATGGGGACTTACATGAAGAAATCTATATGGAACAACCTCCTGACTGTATACAAACAGACTTCAGCCTCTTATGTGGGCTTAAGAAATCCCTTTATGTCTCAAGCAATACCCTTGGGCTTGGTATGCCAAAATGGATAGCTTTCTTTTAGATACTGGCTTTTCTAGGTGTCATTCTGACAATACTGTCTACACCAAGAAAGTGGGTAAGTCTCTTATAATTCTTATTATTTATGTTGATGATATTATCCTTACTGGTAGTGATCCCAACCTTATAATCCATGTGAAGTATAGCCTTAAAAAGAAGTTTGAAATGACAGGCTTAGGTCACTTGCATTATTTTCTTGGTCTTCAAGTCTTGCAATCTAAAGAAGGTATTTCCCTTTCCCAGTCCAAGTATGCTTATGATCTTCTACGCCACTTTCACATGGAAGACTATAAGCCAACCCCTTCTCCCTTTCAGTCTGGAGCCAAACCTTCAGTCACTTGTACTTCCCCTAAAGTTGATGCTACCTTATACTACCAACTTGTTGGAAAACTTTTGTATCTGACCCATACTCTTCCTGACCTTTCCTTTGTTGTTGGCCTTGTTGCTCGATTTATGAAAGACCCACATGAAAGTCATTGGAAAGAAGCTAAAAGAATACTTCATTATGTTCGAGGTATGGTTCAGTTTGGGATTCATTAGAGTGAAGAAGCATCTCCTTTATTGGTTAGTTTCACTGATTCTGATTGGGCCGGTGACCCTGATGATCAGAAGTCTACTGCAGGATATGTCTTCACTCTTGGTTTTGGACCTATTACATGGGATTGCAAGAAAGAAAGCGTCATTTCTCTTTCTTTAGTAGAAGCAGAGTATCATGGTGCCATTGAAGTTAGTAAGGAAGCCCTATGGATTCGTCAAATCCTATCAGAGTTTGGTTTTCAACAGCAACATGCGAATACACATTGGTGTTATAATCAAAGTGTCACTAACTATGCAAAGATCCAATTCAACTTTAGCGCAATAAACACATTGAACTGCACATGCGATTCATCAGAAAGCTCATTCATGACCATATTCTTGAAGTGCACTACTGTTCAACCGATGGTCAAGTTCTAAACATCTTTACAAAGGCTCTCACAGAGGCGAAGTTTACTAAACTTTGATTTATGGTTGGAGTTATAGAAGTTGTCACTAATGAGCGATAGGCTCTAATGCCTCCTTCCTTCTCCTATTGTGTCATATTTGTACATCCTTCAATCCTATCCCAAGTTGTTCTTAAGGGGGGATGTTATGATATTCCAACACGTAGGAAATAATTAAGTACAACTTGTTCTAGTGTATAGTTAGGTAAAGTGTGTTTCTTTAGTATGTACTTTTTGTAACTTACAATCTGATGGTCACGATAAGTTTTAGACATGAAGTGATTTGACAGTTCATTCTCTCCTCGGTATTATCGACATTTGATATGTGGCTTAGCACCCGATCGGTCCATGATATCTATTTAAAGAGCATGGAGAGTCATTTGTTAGGTGATTGTTCATGTGAGAAGCTTATGTAAATTTTCTTTCTTTTACATTAATAAATTTCCTGAAGTGGCCGTGTTGGCTCAAGCCATGGATTGTTTCCCTCTTTGAGGGTTTTAACCACGTCAAGAATATTGGTGTATTGATTTGTGATCTGTTTGTGAGCAATGTCCTTCAGTGTTATATATGAGGAACTTACCCTATAAATTCCTACATCGGTTTCACTTTTTATTATGGTTGCAGGGGTCGCTTATAATCATTTCCATTCATGTATGTGTCACACCTTTGCACATAAATAGAAGCATCTATTAATAGAGCATTCTTCTATATTATATGGTCATTTATATGGTGGAAATACACTCTAGAAACATTCCTATATTGTAGTGCACTTTCTAGTCAAATTGACACTTGTGTCGCAACTTGTGTTCTAAGTGTCATAATGTGTCGTTTCAATCGTCGCACTTAGAAATAAGTGTCTCTTTGTTATCGTTTGAAGGTGTGATTATTGTTCATGAGTCATTTACATCCTACTGACTTGTATTGATGGAATTCATGTGTGTGATTCATGTTTGAGTCATGTTAGAATGCTTTTCCTCTCTTACTCTACTACTCTCACAGTTAGCCATTCTGGAGCTCTTCTTGGTACTACTGCCCATTGTAAGTTGTGAAAGCTTCAATCCTTCACTAGGTGATGAGAACAACCTATTCATGAGACCTGTTTATGATACCTTTTCCTCTCATAGTTGTGCACTAAGATCTCTTCAAGGTCATATTCCATGGCTACACATTCAGTACCTTCAAAGCATAGTCACCTAACCCTGCTTGCTTGTACCGACTCACTACACTGAAATTTGAGCAATTTTGTCATGTATAGTGCATGGATCATTTCTAATGGCCCTCCATAAAAGAAAACTGCACCATACAAGGTATCCTCCCTTTCATATTGTAATAAGCATATCTTGGGAGAAGTGACTTACCTTCTACTACTTATCACAGTAAATTGTGTAATCCCCTCTTACAGACAGTCACTATCAAGTCAAAATGAGCTAGCATAGGGTCCAAAGCACATTTCTAATCAATAGTGGGCCACTGTTGAGGAAAACATTGCTAACCTCAGTCCTCTCCTTCCCTGTCATCACATAACATAGTTCTAACCAACAGTGACTCAACCCTTAGCCACTACCTTTCCCAGTGCATTGAATAATTTCTCAGGCCTCTTCCTCCCAACATAGGGCACAATTTTAGTAGACAATGGGTCACAGTTGAGGAAAAATTCACTATCATTTAGGCCTCCCCTTCCTTCCCAGTGCATGGCGCAGTAACAAGGCTTAGTCTTGCCCCCACTATTGACTATGATCCCTCTCTGTAGCCAAGACTTGTCCTACCTCTTCCCTCAATGCATGGTGTAGTCCAAGAGCACAAGAGTCCTCCTCTCAGTCATTGTTGAGTCAAACTGCACTCTCGTTATCTCCCAATCCCTTAATCCTAGCGCACAACATAGTATTAGTTAACAAGCTCATCACCTCTAACTCTTGCACTTGCCCAGTACATTAGACCTTGAAGAGCCCCTCCTCATAGCACATGGCACAACTTTAGTGAACATTGGTGCTTTTCTAAGCCACTGTTGGGCTCAACTGCACCCTTTTCATCAAGCACTTCCTTCTAAGTCCTTTCACAGGCCTATCATAAGAAACTTCTTTCATAGTTAGGGTAGAGATAGAAATGATGATTTTCAAACTAATAATGCCTTGTCATGGGTGATATTGATTGGTAGGTGTATCATCTCAACATGACAAGATGATGCTCAAGAAATATGTTAAGGAGAAGAATCAAAGAAGCACTTGCAAAGAAGAAGCACAAATAAGGACCACCATGAACACATGAAGAGATCCTAAACCAAGACATATTGAAGACATTTCATGATGACTCAAAAGATCCAACTATTTATCCAAGACCATTTGGAGGTGAAAATGTAGTATTGATTGGATCTATCATGAAAATGAAGTACAAAGCAGACCTCCCATGAATATTGAAGATAAAGCAGCAAGGAGAGCAACTTGGCATTGCTACATCTTCATGAACTCCATGTCATCATTGCCAAGTTATGGCTTGTACAAGTGTCATCATAATGTCATATGTGTACGTGTGTTTTGCCACATCATCATGTGGAATGTAATGATGTATTTTCGAGAAAATGACAAAATGTAAATGTGTGGAAGTCGAAGAGTCACACGCAGAATATGAAAAGTCATATGTGGAAAAAAGAGTCTTATAGAAGTTCAAAGGTCATTTAGGAGTCCAAAAGTCTTATGGAAGTCTAAGAGCCCTGAGGGTAGTTCAAGAGTCATGGGGATATGAAAGGTCATTCCTTTTGTTATAAAAGCAACCTCTTAACTCAAAGAAATGGCTTTTGGAAGCTTAGACTTTGAAGAGCTAACCTTGGCATCTACAATTTGGCATAGGAGAGAAGATCATTCCTTGGAGAAGCAATAAGTGACTTAATGCTCCATTGTTCGAGCTAGTGGCTCACCATTGTAACAGTGTAATTAGATCTTTCACCTAATAATTAGATGCTCATTGAGCCAACAAAATTTCATGCATGTATCATTATTGTTTTAAGATTATTCTTTGGATGTTTCTAGTATATGTTGGTGTTCTTATGTACTAAAAAAATTGAACTTTTTTGGTGGATTTGGTGCCTATCTTGTTGAATATATGTTGTATTTGATTTCATGAATCATTGTTATCTTATCAACTAATTTTTAGGTTAATCAACGAATCTTCCTCCCTTAGGATAGTTCTATTACTTTCCTTCTAGAGACTCACTCTTGTCTCTCGCTCGTGAAAGTACCTTTTTACAGATTACAATTGGTGTTTCACATTGTCAACTTACTTGTTTATTCAAAGGTTATGTGTACAATCTCTTACATTATCCATTGAAACCAAGGAAAACCTTAAGTTATGGTGGTTGGGCTGATACTCTTGATGGGGCTCCTACTCCAAACAATGTGAGGTATAATTAGGAATTCACATTAGGGAGACCACCTGTATGTTGGCGGTATCCTGCACTGTCAACATTCTAGCACTAGAAGGAGGACCAGATGACAAGTTGTGCCCATTGAATCTGTTTTGAATCTCTTATCTTAAATGGCTTATTCCCAAATCATACTCTTGGGGTGTTTTTCCAATAGATCCAATGGTAAACTTTTAATCCCTGAGGACCCCACTTATAACTTGTCTCAAATAAAGTTTGTTGCTAAGGGTGAAATATCCATAGCAATCATATATTTAATTTTCTCTATTTTGTGAATTTTATGAAATATATTGTGAGAATGTTGCTTTTCTTCTCACTCTTGAAGTTCGAGTTAACCAATGGTGTCATACCTTACCATCTAATTCCATTCATTAATTTGACCGATTCCTTGAGGAGCTTCATCAAGCCTTTGATAGGTATGATTACCGAGATGTTTTTAAAAGGATCAATCAACATAGAATGTACCCTATTGAGTCAATAGAGGATTTTTCCAATATATTTCTTCACCTTTGTTATGAATTCCTTGAAGAAGATGTGGATTCGAATTTCTTCAAGGAAAATTTTCAAGGCTTGGTTCAAAACTCCTTAAAACAATTTGAATCTAAATCCTTGGTTAATAGTGCTCCCCCAACTTTCATTAGTTGTGACACATTTCTAGTTTCATAGAAGGAATCTACCACTCCTTTTACTCCTCCTCCTTCTTTTGATGTTGGCAATGGAAAATATGTAAATTGGATTATTGATCCATTTATCCAAGAAAACTTTGAATGTAAGGTGAATATTGATCCCTTTCTTATTCAAGATGATATTACCGCTCACAACTTTAATCTTGAATTTGATCACGTTAAGAACCTAATCTCTTCAAGGGATGTTTTTCCTCCTCTATCATCTCTTTCTCACGATCCCTTACCCCTTGATTTGCTCGACCAGTCTCTTCCTAATTCAAATCATGATTGGGTGCAAGGTAGTCACATTTCACAAGTAGAGGAGCAGAAAGGTGAAGTTTCATTCAATCTTTCTTCTCTTTCACAGTCCTCCACGAGAAGATGGTGTTTCTCCATTCTTGGCTAATATTGAATCTAGTAATTTTGGTAGTCAATCAAATGAAGTCAATTTCCCTCATCAATTTGAAGTCATAGGAAACCATCATTTTGATAATGATGGCTCTATTTATGTATATAGTGATGAATGACTAAGTGCATCAACTCATCTTTCAATTTCTCCGGAAATTTTGATTTGAAAAATTTAGATCTAGAATCTGATTCGATGAAAGAAAATTGTTTCACAGAAACTTCCTCTTTAGCTCACTATTCCTTATGCATGCATGAACTTGTGATTAAGATACTCCATGCTCGTCAAGTTCATAATCTAATGATTTTGATTTTGAATTGACACAATGTAGTGAGGCTATCTATTGAGCCTCATAATTGCTTCCTTTTGACACCCTTTTTCCACCTATTCTACTCATTTTTTGTCATCACAATCACTTAATGGGAAACAATTCACAGAATATATGGCATGGCAGGTATATAAAATTCTTATATTTCATAACTTAAAAATGTTCTTTATTATTAGTCTAATATTTGTTTTAGCTACTGGATTCAAATGATTTTGCAGCTAATGTCTAATTTTGTAGCCAAGTCCATTGTTTCATAGGTTCTAAGGTGCCAGCTAAATGCACTCCACTATTCCTTCCTACCTTCATGAACCAGATCAATAAAGGAAGCTTCCAGTTACGTGGTCAAAGGAAAAAGTCAACTCTGTCAGCGAGCATAGAACGATATATACGCTAACAATTTGCTTTGTTAATAGCAAATTGTTAGCAAATTTCATTATGATATCTTTCATATTTAATTTTAGTATTTTTTTTAAACGAATCTAGGTATAAGGCTCTGAACATTTAATGATACATGATTTATAAAAGACTTCGTAAGAAAACATAAACATAGTGATTTTATTATGTGATAGTGAGAATTAAAACTTTGTTTTTAATTCAGTTATAAAGAATCCTTCTTATTTCAATGCATGGTTGATTTTTCAATTGGATCTCGTGACCATATGCTTGTGGAGGTCCCCCCTCAAGTAGTAAGGTTCTTTCATGCTTTTAAGTGGAATTTCCTTATATCATTTCATAATCTTATTTTATGGATGCATCCTGTAGAAAGTTTTCCTTTGTTGATTTTTGAGTTAAATAGCAGCAATGTGATTGTATTGTTAACTAATTTTCTTTATTGATTCAAAAGCATATGAATTGAGTTTAATGAGTAACAATAAAAGTAGTTAGATTTTGGATTTAGATTAAAATTGTAATTCTTAAAAACAAAGGATTTGATTACAGGTTTTATTTCAAGCAAGAATGATTTATGACTTTGAGCAAGTGAGAATATATTTTCAATTAATTTTGGATTTTCATGCAAGAAGTGTGTTATCATGATATATGATTTGATTCCTTTGGAAAATTGAGTTTCTTTCAAAGCATAATTCAGACATATAACAGAGAGAAAGAGAGTGTGTGTGCTTTTATGAGTTAAATTTCATTTTACAAGTGTGATATTGATTTATAAGTTTGAGATTTTCATAAGTTGTGTGGATTTCATAATTAGATATAAGAGTGCAATTAATTTTCATATGTATGGGATTGATTTACTTTTATCCAGAGCTTTGAAAGTTTCTTTTGAATAAGAGTGTGAGATTTTCCATAAGTAGTCTTTGATAAAAGAGTATGATCATTTTATTTTCTAGGAATAATTTCTCCACTGATGTGCATCTCAATAACTTAATTTAGAATCTATATTTCGATAACTTAGTTTAATTTACAGGTGTGAATAACCAAGGACTTCTAGCACAAATAGTGCACTTACACTTCATTAGTTTACTAGGCCTGAATGATAATTTATGAAAGTAATTTAAAGTTAATTAAATTACCAAACATTTTTTCGTCGTTGCCAGGGAAGTTTAAATAGGAGTCTTTTCTTTTTATATAAAAAAAAATGATGTAAATGGGGAAAGAGATTCTAGAGGTAGATTTGTCAGTAGAGGTAAAATTTTAATTCCAACATCATCACTCACCCCACCACGACCTTGTAGTGCTACACCACCCGCTCAAATTAATATTCCACCATTTGTAGACAAACATAAACTTCCTGAGGTATTTAGATCTGAAATCCAACCTAGAGAATCACCAACTTCATCAACCGAAGTAGTAGTAGAAGAAGAAGACCTGCATCCCCAACAGAATGATTAGTTTTCCTATCTTCAAATGGATAAATACTTCTAGGACAAGAGCTAGATATCCCTAGTGAAGAAGAGGAGGAATAAACTTATTTTAACTTACCTTTGATAGAAGAACCAAAACTAGAAGAGCTACAAGAAGAACCAGAAAACCCAATTTTGGAACCCTATATTAGTTCTGAAGAATCTACAATGATTGGAGAAGGGGAAGGAGAGGTACATAAGGTTAATGGTGAACAACCTAGGATTGGAGGAGGAAATAGAGGTGGAGGAAGAAGGAGAGGAGGAGGTAGAGGAGATCTAGAACCATTTCAATTTCCTATCCTCAATGAAGATACAACAACCACAATGAAAAACATCTCACCCTCCATCCTTCCAAATTTTCATGGATTAAGAAGTGAGGATCCTGAAAATTTCTCTTTTAGTTTGAAGTGTTTTGTAGATCTTATGATTACTTGGTTGACCCTCAAAAGTTGAAATTGTTTCCAGCAACTCTTAAGGATGCAACATTAAAATGGATCATGGGCTTAGTAGCACATTCTATAAGCACATGGGAAGAAATGAAAACTAAATTCTTAGAAAAATATAAGGATTATTGTATGCCCCGCAATCTTAAGGATGAAGTCTTTAAAATGATGTAGAAAGAAGATGAAAACCTTGAAGATTTTATTGAAAGATTTGCTTATAACGTTAAAAGGGCTAAAATCCATGAACTAGATGAAGAAACTTTGAAAGCTCTCTTATTAAAATCCATCAGAGATGAGTGGATTGATCTTCTCAATTTGATGGGCAAGGGAGATATTTCTCAATTATCGTTTGGAGACATTTGTGAGTTGTGCCTACACATTTTAAGAGGTAAGGCAAGGACTAGGAAAAATACAAGAGATCCTCTCATGTCTAGAATTAATAAATCTACATATGGGACTCTAAGTAGGGTTGAATTAGGTATAAGGTTGAATTATGTAATTTTCTTGACAACTTTAAAACATACGTTTTGGGAAGTCTTAGTGAAAAAATAGATACCCTTAAAGTGCAAAACAAGCAAAATGCTAAAAATGTTGCAATGTCAATCTTTTGTCCCAAATGTAGAAAGAAACATGCTCTAAGAGAATGCCCTCTTAATTTAAAAAGTGTAGAAATCTATGTTGTATGTGCAACAAATCATGATACAAAAGAATGTCCTTCAATACTAGGTCTTAAAGCAGTTTATCAAGAGGAAATAATACCAAATCAGATAGATCCGCTCTATTTTATTGCTAAGAGACCATGGAAAAATTCACAACCAAATATGACTCAAGGATCTAACACTCAAGAATTTTCACAACCATCACAAAACAATTGGATTGCACCCATGCCTTGGCAATCTTGGCCTCAACCTTGGGCACAAGGATGGAAAAATCCTTACGGAAAATATCCTCAATACCAACAACCTTATCTTTTTTTTTTCCACAACAATATTTCCTCAGCATGTTCAACCAACTCAACCTCAGAATCCAAATCCACAACTTTCATTACCATTTCCACAAGGACCAAATCAATTGCCAGCTCAACCACTTCCAAATCCAAATAAAGATAAAAATGCACAACCTGTTTACAATATGGAAGGACTGAATTTCCAAACTTACACGATAACTCCACTAATATAAACAATGTCCAACTTATATATGGTATGGTATTGGGAAAGAAGTCCCCGACAATTATTATTCAAGAATCTGAAAAAGAAAATGCTCTAAAAAATAGGAGCCTCTCAATGAAAAAGAAAAACTTCAAAAACAAGTCACCCCTACACATTCTGATGATAGTCCAACTCCTATTGTGGAACAACCTTCAGTATCTGTTTCAAAACCACCTTTTCCTCAAAGATTAAAAATTGATGAAGGGGTAGAAAAACAGATTGTATTGCCTAATCATGATATGTTAGATGAGCTGAAGAATGTTTGTATAAAAATTTCTTTGCTACAAGCCATTAAGGAAATACCAATTTTTGCAAAGACAATTAAGGAGTTGAGTATTAAAAGGCCCGGAAGAAAGAGAAAAGAAATCAAAAGAATTAAGTTAGTTGGAAAAATTGCAAATATAATGATGGGAAAAACAACAATTCAAAAATACCTTGATCCAGGAAGTCCCATTGTGAAAACATGTATCAATGGTATTGAAATTCCAAATACATTGATTGATTTAGGAGCGGCTATAAACGTCATGAGCAAACAAACTATGAATCAATTGAAACTTTCTAATATTCAATATACACCTACATTGTTGCAATTAGCAGATAGATCTGTTATTAAACCTGATGGTGTATTAGAAGACATATTTGTATCCTTAGATTCTTGGGAGTATCCTATTGATTTTATGATTCTAACACCCAAGAGTAACTTATGAGGACATCCATTGATTCTAGGGAGACCATGGTTAGCTACATTTGATGCTTTTATAATTTTTATATTTGGCGATATGTTTATTTCTGATGGAAGTTCAACAAAAAAAATCACATTATATCCTCCTGCAAAAACAACAATAGAAGTAGAAAGTGAATAATGGATAGATGATGAAATTGATATATGACCAATCTTTGTTACTTCACAAATAGATGAAGAAGATCATATTTTGAATTCAATGGAAGATAATGAGTCTTCCTCATATTGTGAATCTAATCAAAATTTTCAAGCAATATCTGCAAACCAAGGAGATTTAATAGATACTGCAAAAAGATATTCATCAGGAAAATTATTTTCTGCATGTATATCATTATTATCATTTTGAATCCTAGATAGAAATTCAACAACTGTATTTTGTTTTCCAGGCCAATCCAAAATAGTGATTTTAAATTCTTGCAACAACAACAACCATCTTGTAATTATGCCATTGGTGATAGGTTTATTCATTAAGTACCCAATTGCAGAATGATTTGTATGTACAAAGGTTTCATAGCCAGTGATGTAATGTCTGAATTTGTTGATGGCATAGACAACAACTAAAAACTAATTTTTTGATAATTGTCCTGGATTGATTGAAATTTATGGTTTATCATCTCACTATCCAAATACTTGTCAAGAAGTTGAGGCACTTCAACCTTTTCTAATGGTTATGTTAGGTTCTCACTATATTGATAAGCCTTATGAATATGATTAGATTTTTTTTCTTTACATGATTCTCATCCTGATTCCATGCCATTAATTGGAAGTTCACCTTTTCTAGGATTTTGGGGTTTTCAAGAGGATGGTTTTGAATTTCACGACCCAATTTATAACTACCTAGAGGCATCTTACTTAGTATTCTCTTATGCCAATAATATGTTTCAATATTTTTGGATATTTGCTAAGGAGGACAACACAAATGCATGTCCATTCACAAGAATATTTCAAGGTTTGTTTCATTTTTTTTCTAATCGAAAAGGTAAGGTTACAGGTTGGTTAAGAATTACACATTTTTCTACATCTAGCAAAGAACTTCTATAATTTATGCAAGATATTCAAGATTTTATCTTTTATGTTTCACATTATTTTATATCGAGTTCAATCGCTTGTATCTTTGTGATTGGAGGTTGGGAGCAGTTACACTGGTTGGACTGGAAATTTCATTACACTTAGCCTTGACCTTTTGTTGACAGTGTTGGACCTACCAACATTCAAGGGGGATCTGCTTGATATGTGGTCCCAATTAGAGCTCGCATCGTTTGGGATAGGAGCCCCATTCGGATATGACACAATAACCATTTTCTTAAAGGTTTTCCTTGGCTTTAGCTGTTAGCAAGAGAGATGATCACATATGTGCCTTTGAAAAGAAAGTAGGTGTGCTTGGTGAATGTTCGGTTGTAGGTGTGTCAAGGCTCTTCTACTGTAGAGGGAAACGAAAGTGAGCCTCTAAGAGAGGTAATATTACCACCTTAGCAGAGACACACAAAGTTCTTTCCTCTTGCCTCTCACTAGCCACTGTGTTTCATTCCCCCACACGCTCAAACGAGCTCCTGGATTTTGTTCATCTGTTGTCTCCTCAATTGATGTTGCCACATTGTCCTATGTCAACACTGCGCACTGTATTTAGGCATGGCCTCTCCATGTTGTTATCTGCATCAGACTTGGTTTCTACAGCTACATTCACTAGAGAATGGGCACTTGGTTTTCCTTACTGTCTTCTCCATACTGAGAATTAATTCTCAGTCCACCTTCTTACTCAAACTAGTCACAGTCCTCTCTATGCTGCAGATTTCCCATCATTTAGGATATCCATGCTAATAATTTAATCTTAGTCCACCTGCACACTCCACTAATACTCTCCATGCCTCTCCATGGCTTACAGTACTTCGACATGACTTTTCTATTTTGTATTTATTTCTATAATGCATGCACGGGATATCTCCAGAGACCAACTCCACTGCCTCTGCATTTACTCTTCAGTTGTCTACCCATCCAACCTTCAAATTCTTGTACTGTGTTATCGGAGAATTCACACCATAGTGCTATATCGGAGATTCCACATCACAACTTTACAATGGTGCAATGTTACACATTTTTGATTGTCGATCTCTGATATTCAAGCCCCTTTCAATTAGCTCCCTGATGTATCTCAACCATAGGACCAGATGTTGTGACCAAGTGCCAACCATATTGGAGCCCCCTTATTAGTGATTTTCGTTTGTGTCATTGTACCAGTAACAACAAAGCGTCAATCATCGATCTCTGATTTCCTAGCTCCCTGCTGCTTAGCATTTGAAGCACATTTCTCACCACAGGACCGAAGGCGGTGATCGAGGGCTTTACCTCAAGGTGCTAAGTCTTTTAGCGCTCTGCTAGCGGCCTTTTTTTCTTTTGTTAAAGATTTGAGCCCTTGATTTCTTATGTCATCCACAACCAAGCACTAACACCATCGGAGCCCCCTTATCGATGTTTTTCACTTGTTGCCCATATGCCAACAACCACAAATCGCCAATTGTCGATTGTCGATAGGCCCCTCTATTTGGCCCTAGCCTTTGGTTCCGTAATTGATCTAGGTGGATGTGGTGGCCACCCACCTATCCCACTTGGACCCCCACAACTATTTCTTTCAGTTTTTCAGTTCCCTTCATTGTACCACAGTTTACTATTTTTAGCATTTTTTTGGTTCCTAAACTTCCGGAGCCATTTTGAGGCCCTAAACGACATATTTTTGGGCAATATTGTACCAGTGATTTTCTATCTAAAATCATATTTTCTGTCGTATTCCTCAGAGATATCTTTCCAAAGGGGTATCATGTGCATCAAACAGAGATAATATGACCAAGTCGTGACCCCGGGAAGTTGGTTGTCCAACTAACCCCAACGGGGCCCATAAACTCTTGGTGTTACATCTCCTCGGGTTAGGGTTTGCTCTTCTTGTTCAATAATAAAAAAAGGCCCTTGAGACTCATTGTAACACAATTCAAAGGCATGTAGCCACCACATCTCTTCTCAAAGATAAGCTACCATCGCTTGAGCTAGTTTATTTCCATTTCTGTTTGTAAGCATATTTCAATATTTTACATTAATGAAATGAAGTATTATTTATGTTGCATCTTTGTATTTATGGTTATATCTGTAATTTTTTTGATTCCTGCATAAATCTCGATCAGTAATACTTCACAACCACGTGTTATCCCACACCCCACATCCCGACGATTTCGAAATGTGGCCAATGTGCCAACCATCGCAAACCTTCGATCGTTGATTGCCGAAGTGACATCATTTGATGCCACATGGAATATTTTGACCAGTAACACATGACTCAGATACGGCCAATTAGGTCATTCAAAACACTGAAATTTCTTGCCATGTGTCCCTCTGTATGATGTCAACAACCATGTGTCCCTTATTGAAACCAATCAAATCCTGCCACATGTCCTCATCAAAGCTTACCAGACACTCCCATCTGTCCTTATCGGACCCATGCCTCCACGTGTTCTCCTTGAGGAGAGAGAAAGAGTCCTTCCAACCTTTGTTTTTCAATGAATTCCTTTGTATTTTCCTTTTTGGTTCTCCCGACGATTTAACACTAGAGGCTCAAATCCATGATTTGCAAGGTTCTAATATGCGGGACCTCCGATTGCAATTGCCGATTTTCCTGGTTCGTCGATGTGCAATCGCTGATATGGCATGCCCTCTGATATGCTAGGACCTCTGACTTTCGATATTGCAAGTCGTTGATCGGTGAAATGCATATGTTGTTGTGCTGCACCATTGATCCTCCAATCATCGATTACGATTCGTTGGGACCTTTGATTGCAATTTGTCAGGACCTGTGCACTGAGCCTTGAATCCCACAATCGTCGATATGTCAAGATCTCCGATTTCCAATTTCCACGATGACTTGGCCTCTGATCTCCGATCTTGCTGCATCTTCGATTTGTGGGACTTGCGATATGTGGGATTCTTCCCTGCTTAAGGCTTTAACACCCTGAACTTCAGCAGGTCATAACTTTTGACACACAAGTCCATTTTTGGACTTCCACATATCGTTGGAATGCTCTTACATAGAAAATTCCAATGGAAGGGGTCCGATTATCCATTGAGACCATTTGATACCTCAAAATATGGCTCCAACCTCACTGCCAACCTTTTGCTCTTGAACTCTTCGGATAGCTAGGGATCTATTGAAGCCCCGAAAATCGAGTCTACAACAAGGGGGATATCCACCCGGTCCAGACCTTGAAAGCAACTCCTTTTCCATTTGGGATGGTGGATCCAATTGGGGATAATGGGACCAGTTTCCCAATTTGTGTGTGTTGATAAGAATTGATATTTCTGTTTTCTAAAGATTTCTAAGTAAAATGCTTTTAATCTAAGTTTAATTTAAAACATGCAATTGTATTCTAATGAACAGAAATATTTAAGTCTAAAACTAACCTGGGATTCAGCTTTTTACTTATGTGATCTAAAATAATTTCTAACAACAATTGGTAATAAAGATCATTCAATCGCTACAAGAGAAGAATTCGATAAAAATGAATTGTTTCGTATAAAAAGTTAGCCGAAACAATTGTGAAAAGCATATCACATAATAAGTCATTCATATATTGAGCATAAACATAATAGTCATTACCGTACAATAGTGCCAAATAATAACTCAAACATTCAAGCTTTCATATATAAATAACTGAGCATAAAATATTATAAGAAGAATTTCGGCATAAATCACATATAGAAGACAATTGTCGACGCGTTTCGAACCAACCAGTGTGGTTCATCGTCAGGACAAGTTGAAGAAACAAATCCAGTCGAGCAAGTAAAATAGTTGACATTAATGGTAATAATATTAATTATTAAACAATTTGATATTTATTTGTATAATTGTAATCCTATTAT
>APFE030483687.1:0-14029 GCA_000404065.3 Pinus taeda | reverse complement strand
TGGTTTACCTGATAGTCTTTGTTTGTTCTTGATGTAATTCGTCCCTGCTTTACCTGGTGATCTCCATTGTGCTTTTGCTCATTCCTTCTTGCTGCATCAAGATAACTCTTTGAGGTGGATGCTTGAGATGTTTCTCCATTATACCCTAGACCTGTCTTGTTTAGCGGAGAGCACTGTACATTGATGATCTCATCTAGAGTTTCAGATCCTTTGACAAACTTAAGATTAATAGCCTTTGTTTTCTCAACATCTTTTCTAAGGCCAACTATTTCACTTTCTAACTTTTCAAGAAATTTTTCTTTTTCATCAATTTGAAATTGTAGAGTATCAATGATCATATTCTTTTCTTCTATACATGTCTTGAGTCTAGAAATTTCTTCATAAAAGCTATCCACATCTATAGCATCCATGTAATCATCATCTTCAAAGGCCATCAAAATTTTATAGTCATTACCTCGTTCATCTTCATCACTATTTGATAGACCATCATTGTCTTCATGAGTGTAGTAGCTCTTCTTATTTGCATTTTGTTTCTTATTCCATCTAATAGGTTCCTTTCCCTTGTCGATCTTATCCTTGTGAGGACATTTGGCAGCATAGTGACCTACTCTTCCACAAGCAAAGCATTTGAAGGGAAAATTACCTCTGAACCGTCCAGTACCCCGTTGAAGATTTCTGACAAAATTTGATTCTTCTTCTTCTTCTTACCCATGTCCTGATTCATAGTACTCTCCTTTGCCTGAAGCCTTGAAGGCAGCTTCTCTCCTGTCAGATGGACCTCCTTTCCTCATTTCATAAGCAGTTAGAATTCCATGTAGTTGTGGCATTTTAAGATGCTGTAGATTATCTTTTTCTTCTATAGCAGAAACTTTAGATTCAAACCTAGGTGACAAAGATCTTCGAACTTTTTCAACCACAACAGCCTCTTTTATTTCTTCACCCAAATTTTTCATACAATTAAAAATCTCATCTACATGAAGAAAATAGTTAGCCACACTTTCAACATTATACATCTTGAGATTTTCATACTGAATCCTGAGGGTTTGAAGTTTTTCACGTTTTACCTGATCATCTCCTTCATAGCTCAGAACAATCTTGTCCCATATTTCTTTTGCGGATTTATACTGCATAACTTTCACAAATTCTGATTGAGATAGGCATCCTAGAAGAGTGTTGACTGCCTTTGCATTTGTTTCATATTTCTTTTTCTCTGCTGGATCTATAGGAGTAGCAGATGGAAAAGTATACCCTGTTTTTATGATGTCCCAAAATTCTATACCCAAAGATTGAAGATAGGCAGTAACTCTTACCTTCCAATATACAAAGTTTGTCCCATCAAAAATTGGTGGCCTGATCGATGCTTCCCTCTCATAATTGCTCATGATGATGGATCTTCTTTCAAGCGATCAAGCTCCTTCAGAAGGAACTCCTCCGATACCAATTGTTGGAAATAATACTGAGAAGAGGGGTGAATCAGTATTATCAAATTCTTTTCAATATGCCTTCATTAATTTATTGATCTTTAACTTGTATATAATAATGAGCATGAAACAAGAAAAAATGGATAGTCACACCAAAGAACACCAGATATAAGGTGGAAACCAAATGTGGGTGAAAACCACCTGTTGTAATATGTCTCTATCTTCTTTCAATTAGAAACACCTTTTACAATGATTTTGTACTGGTGCAGTCCTTTACCGGTATGCAGGCCGCAACCTGCAGAGAGCTACAACCCCCTACTTCCTTTCCTTCAAGGACCACTTTTCATAAATTTTCAAACTGGATCCAAGAATATCAAATAATCATGCAAATCACCCAAACTCCTTATACAATCAATGAATCACCCAGCTTCTCAGAATGCTGTAAAAAGAAAGATAGTACCGGAAATATAAATCCAGAACTCTGCAGCAAGAGGTAAAAGATAACCAACAAATGTTTTAAGACAGATCCACAGTCTTTCCTTATCTGGACTGCGTGACTCTGCACCCTGCCTTCTATTTCCTTGCATATCTACGCAGAGCGTCTTCTGCTTCACTGTGTATATCCGCAATTCACCTTCTGTCTTGCTGCGTACTACTGTTGTGCCTCCGCACCGTCTTCTTCAATCGCGCCGCGTACTTCTAAGTACCTTCGCAGGCTTTCCTTTATCGCGTCGCGTACCTTTGATCTTGCTCTGCACTTGTTCTTTTGGCTCGGCGCGGGCGTCTGCACTGTGCCCTTCTGTTGAGTCGCGTACCTCTACTGCATCTACGCACTGCGTCTTCGACTGTGCTGCGAGCCCCCGCATTGTGCCGTTCTGAGAACCGCGTACCACCGCATAGCACCTTTCACCGAGCTGCGATCCTTCGCACCTAAACAGTGAAATACCTGCGGACCTTTGATTTGAGCAGAATTAACAAACATTCGAAGAGCCACTGATGGTCAGATGCCCAGATCTGATCATGCGCCTGAGAGATCACACACTATAGATTCAGTTTCAACTTCACTTTTATATAGATCAAGCTTTTAAACCGATAACCCAATATTTTAGATCTTAAGATATTCAGTTTGCAAAGATACCATGGCCAAGTGATCTCCTTCCCTATTTATAGACAAGCCCTCATTCACACCATTGGACAAAACCATCAAAATAACCAAAACAAGGGATCCAAACCGGGGCTAAAATAGATCCTATACCACGGGCCAAAACCATAGGATCATGATCGACGGGCTAAATACCACGGGCCAAACATAAGAAACCTCACATGAGCGCGCTTCTCTGCCTTGAAGTGAGTGAACTGGGGGACCGCGCCTTCTGAATGGGTAACCTGTGGGTATGACCGCACCTCCTGGACGACGAACCTGCGGGTCTACACCTTTTGAACCATTCACCTGTGAGCCTCTTAATTTCCATCATTTGAGAGCCTGAACAAACCATTTCCACTTGAGTGAGTTGCCATCAAGTACAACACCTGTATCATAGATCCATACCAGAATCATAATGCCAACACCCATAGCCCCACTCCCAGCAAGTGTCCATAGCCCAATGGGTTTACTTCTATTTCCATACTTCCTCTTTTGATCACCCTTTTGATAAACACATTTGCAAGCTAAATTTAAGATGTACCTGAGTGAAAGAGGTGGGATGGTAATAGAGACTTATGTTAATGGATATAATACTTCCATAACGTTGACTCAAAATATTTTATAAAGTGGAGAGATGGGAGGGATTTATTGAATTAAAATCAAAGTCACTTCTTTCCATGAAAAGGTGAACTATATCACTTACAAAGGATGCATGTCCCTCCATGGAAAATATTTAAAGCAAGAGGGCTTTAGGATTCCATCAAGATACACATTGAAGGTAAATGAAACCGATTAAATCGCTAGAGTAAGGATTTCCCATGTTGCCAACCAGTTGGATGAGGAAAATACCTTTCACATAAATATTGACAGTATCACCCAAATCAAACCATAACCAATAGCAAAAAGGAAAAATAAATCCAAACTGAAGTGAAAGAGGAAATCCACAAACTCCAAAAATGTCAAACAAGAAGAAGAAGAATGAAGGAAAATCCCAAATTAGAAAACAACTCTAACAAGACTAACCATAAAATCATCTCAACAAAAGAGTGAAATAAGACAACCATGAGTCTACTCATATTCTGTTAATATTTTACTTAAATTTTAGCTTATAGAGTTATAAGAAATTAGGCTTTCAAACCATAAGGTGAATAGTAGTCATAAAAGATAATAAGTTGAATGAGAAGTTTCCTCCTTCGAAAAATTTCTTATTTCAAGGCAAGGCCTGCATAAAAGTATGTTAACAAATTTATGATAAAATCAATCCTAAAGAAACAAAATAAAAGGTTGAGGCACTCCCCAGTTTAGCTGACTTGATGAGAATCATTACTTCTCGTTGAAAATTCAAACAAAAAAAAAGGAGAATGAGCCCCAAATCGAGGTTGGTGTGGGTGAAAAACAATTTTTGGAGACCTCCAAAAAGGAGATATATATAAGAAAAATAAAAAATAAAACTAAAAGCAAAAAATGTAAAGAAATATAAAAGGATGAAAGTGGGCATATGAAACTTACCATTGGAGAATTTTATTTAAAATTTTACATAAGAGAAATCAACTTTCTCCAACAGAAGCTAACCTCTTCTTTTAATTGGAAGTAAAAGCAGAAAGAAGTGGATTTTAGTGTAGTTTTCATTGGCCTAAAATCATAAATCATTTAATCAAAATAAAAACAAGCAGTAAAACTAGGAAAATGATGTCTCATGTTCAAGGAATTGGAAGTAAAGAAAATCCATCAGAAATGAGAATAAAAATATGTTTCTTTATGAATTGTAGCATAATTTTTCTCTTTGTTTTTCACATTTCATATCCACTCCATGACTTTAGAAAATGTCAAGAATCAAGACCAAGTCCCAAACAATGTAACAATTATTTGTGAATACCAGGGAAGGACAAGAACCTTTGCATGATAAGTATAGAGTGATATGTGAAAAACTAAAACATAAATCGAGCATTATCCATTACCTTTGCATATTCCAAATTTACTTACTAGTTTTCTTCATTACCATAGTAGTTTCTCAAGAATGTATTTTTTCTTTTCCTTTTCACCATTTTCATTTATTCCATATGCTAGGAACCCAAATCTCACTTATATTATTTTACGTGAAAAGATGCCAGAATACATGAGAATTTCCACACTAGATTTTGGAGTGGATATATCGGGAATGGAGTTGAAATAAAGTTATGATATTCCAATGCTGTGAAATAGAGAGGCCCAATATAGATATTACAAGTTACAAAGTCCCTGAAATAATAAGTCTCGATAAAAATATTTAAATATAAAATAAAAGACATATCGGGAAACTAAATTTTGGCAAGTTAACATCTCATAACAATTTTAAAAGAGGTCCTGATATAAAAGGCACTGACAAACAATGTGCCAAATGTAAGTGCTCTGCTAAACAATATTTCCAAAAATTTCTTGATAAACAAATTCTTTGCTTCATAAATTTTTTCGGTAAAACTACTTTTCAGATGTTTAATTGAATTACACTTCTGATATAAGAAGTCTTGAATATTAAAGGCAAGCAAGATCTCCGAACAAAATTATTTCGTAAATTTTCATAAATAGTACTTACAATATTAATTGTGTCTGATAGTGAATTCCTTTTAAATGTATGATGTAGGAATATTGCCTTTTCGATACATCAAACATTCAAATATCAAAGGTATAAAATTTTGTAAGAGTTTTATAAAATAGCTCTAATAACTTTTGTTCCTATAAGAAAATGACTTAAAGTTTTGTGAAATTGATTTCTAGAGCACTTACATTTGTCTGTAAAAAAGCTTTCGATAAAAGGAGTTTGAAATGGAAAGAGGTGAAAAGGGAAATCTCAGGAAGAAACTTATACTAATTTGTGATAACAACCCAATATCCCAAAGATCCAAAATCTAAATAGGCTTTGCAAATATTTCTGTAAAGTTTTTAAATAAGAGTTTGAATAAAAAGGAAACTACATATTACTTATTGAATAAAACATCTCAGATACAATGATAATCTTTACGAGACTTCGAGACCGAGGAGATTAAGAAGATAAATAACATAGGTTAGGTGGATCTCGAGGAGGAAAATTTCGCGATGTATTTAAAAATAATTTCGATATAATATAAGCCCAAGAGTCGGATAAGACAAAAAGTATGAAATTTCGAGGGAAATAATCTTGGAAGAATGAAAATCAAAGGATCGAGATTCCAAGATTTACCAGTTAGAGGCTCTAAGTCATCTTAAAACAAGGAATGTAATGAATATGATGCAATGATTCAACTCAACTTAGCAAATACAATATTCGGAATGGGAAAGGATGTATAGGATCAATTTTACAACTCGGTGCAAGATTTTATTGTTCAATTTTCCTTTCCTTATGGGCCATCTTTAATTCAAACTCTGAGAATTTGTAAAGCCACGAAAAATCTGAACAAGAGGGAGCCAAGCACTTCATTTCAGCTACATCAATAGGAGGAAGAATATGATTACTGAATCATCTCTAAATTTGCAATGAAAGGGAATATGAAAAGAAGCACCGATACAGAATGCAAAATTTTTTTGATGAAAAAGCAAACACTTCCTTGAACATTTTTGTGACTTGAAATATGCTAGCTTCTTGCTTATTTCTAAATCTAATTAATTTTCCTTGTAAAAATAAAGTCTCCAAATCAAGTTCCATGAATACCTGCAAGACAAGCCAAAACAAAAATAAAAACTAAGCTTTTGAAAAAGAGAAAGATGAAAATGAACATGTTTATACATACATGGAAGAATCAAATTGTAAGAGTATATTATAGATCTTGAAATTCTCCCATGTATTATATTCAATTTGGCATATGTTCACAGTCATCTCCTTATTTAATATAAATTAACCTCTAAGTAATGAGCTATTTATTTGCATTTACTTCATAATAAAATTAAAGGTCAAAAGTGGGAAAAGTGCAAAATTGAATTTATCAAGAGTGCTTGATTGTAAATATTATTTTTCAACTTCACCCTTCCTGGTCTTCTTTGCAAATTTCAACAATGTGATGAAGCTTTACCAACAAGAATAAGCAAGCGCAATGTAAGTATAATTTAAGAAATCATACTTTTTGAACACTCTTAGAATCATAGGCTCATTTCATGCTTATTAAAAATCTGCAATAATGAAATAAATACAAATAAGAAAGGAATATAAATCTAAACTAATCTATCACAAATCCTAACTACATGCAAAGAAACATAACTAGGTATAGTCATACTTCCAATGTAACCATTCAAACATTTTATTTCCTCCATGTATGTACAATTCAAACATCGGTAACATAAACAAAATTACAATAAAACCTACAAAAATAAATCCAAACATAGTATGTACACTAAATTCTAACATATTTGCAAAAAGCATCTTATTTACAATCATTCTCTCTTGGAAAGTCTCCTCTAACCAATTCTCTATGTGATCATAAAAAAAAGGATGGATAATTGAGAGAGAATGGAGGAGGCTACATGAAAGAGAGGTTGAAAAAAAGTCATTCCATAAACTATTACCAATCGTTTCTAAAAATGAAGCTTCCAAATAACTTTGAAATGAATCCGTGAAGTGTGGATGGAGGTTTAGTGCATATGTAAGATATTTAATTGGGTTAGATAGTTGTCATATTGGATCAATGCATTCACAAGAATCGATTCATGTTGAATATATAATCTAGAAGGAAAATTAAGTTGATAAGATATGACCATCATATGGAATTGGAAGATTAAAATCTTTTGATGGACATAATCTGAATTTTGTGATTCGCAATCTAGTAATGATCATAGTAAATTTTGAACACTTAATTGCTCAATATGCCAGAAAATGGCACCTAAAAATTTAAAAATGCAAACAAAAAATAAATATAAAAACAAACAAAATAGATGAAGGAAAGCAAATGAAATGAACTCATAATTTATACTATTGTTACAATTAATGTTACAACAAAATTGTGACTAGTTTGAAACAATTTCCTTTCCACAAGCACTAGCAAAGATAATACAATTAGAATTATCATCTTGTGAAAGAGGAAAATATTCATGACTATGAATAGGAGTGAGAACTTGATCGTCATAAGAATCATAAATTCAGATATATGCTTGAATGCTAAAATCATAAAGAGAGTTATTTGCCTGAGAATCAGAATTAATTGGAACAATTTCTAAATTTTAGTTTTCTTCATTCTCACATATGATTATACTTTGATCATGAGGGTTTAGGAGAGGAATATAAATCATCATTATCAATGTCAAAGTAATTATCATAAATGACTTCACGATATTCATTAAAATTCTCTTCATTCCCATATGATGCATCAAGACAATAAGGAATATTATGCACATGTTCATTAATGTTGGAAGAATGATCAATCAATGATTCTATATATTGATAAAAACTAGTAGGTAATTTATTTAAATCAATTTCTTTGTATTCTTGAACAATATTACTACAAATAGGAGATAAATCACTATAAGCAAGAATATGAGGATAAAGAGAGAAATGTGAGTTTAAATAAATGAATCTGAAAACATCTTTGTTTACAGACTCATGTGTTTTCAAATTGTTGATCATTCATTTTGCTAAATATATTTTCTTAAGGAATGTTGTTTCGCTACCATGAATTTTAAATTTGATCATTATGATAAAATTAAAAAAAAATTATAGCAGACTACATATTATGGCAATCCTCAATTTTTACTTGTACCTGTTGATTTAGTGACTAATTTTATATATTAATTTTAGAGTGACTTTCATATTTCGTGGCAAGTGGTTCTTCAAGTTCGTTGATGGTATCTTCTTGCGGTTGATTAACATATTATTCCTAGCTCTGTGATTGCATTTCTCCAATGTGTAGAAGAGTATCATGATCATCATTAATATTATAATAGATGTGCAACAAATGATGGAATTTATCATACATGGTAGAGGCAACTTCATCACGATTAGTATGCACTTCCATATTGGAATTTTTAACTATATTAATACATACCAAAAAAGATTCATCAAAACTTGAAATTATTTCATGTGGATTTGTAATGGGAGGAAGAAAACAAACACATTCAAAACATTCCATTAATTCAATATCTGAAGGTTTATCTTCAACTTTGAATCTTACACAATTTAATTGAAATCTAATAGTAAAATCTAAGAAAGATTCATTTCCAAGCCTTCGTAAATCTTTAAATTCATCACATACCTATTCATAATCATAATCGCCAAATTAAAAAAGAAAATTTGTGATACATTGATCCCAACTGTGAATAGAGGAAATTGGAAGAGATTGATGCCATCTTCTAGCATTTCCTGATAATGTAAGAGTAAATATCATGCATAAAATACCTTCATCAATATCATGAAAATTAGAATTTGGAAAATTTGGAATAAATTGCAAGGCATGATCAAATGCATAAGCATTATTCTTATTGTTAAATTTTACCTTTGACAAGTGTCTTACTATTTTTGGTGGAGTATCGGAAGATACGCGTCCAAAGATACAAATCCAAATTAGATTCTAGAGGAGCCATTGTGATTAAATAAAGCTTAAAAATACAAAAACTCCAAAAGACAACAAGTTGTCACGCCCTCCTTCTAGTGCCAAAAATGTTGATGGTCCAAAATGACCTCATCAAAATTTAAGGGAGACCACCCAGTGGAGAAAATAAATCAGCTCCTTTTCTATTTGGAATGGTCATTTCATTTGGTTCAATTGGGTCTAGTTAGCCTCTATTTTTCTCTGTTGGCTTATAGCATGTCTATCACTTGCCAAAAGAGAAGAGACATCAGATCTATCCTCTTGTAGAGATTATGCAAGAAATTGATCCTTAAGATAAATTAAAGGCTTAGCCAAGCCACTCTAATGTCTTCCCCTCTATAAGAGAACTTCTAGAATACAATAACTAAAACTAAATTTAGATCTACTCTAAGTAAAAAAAAGTAAATCCTAAATCTATCTCGATTGAAAGAAGGATTAGTCCCCCTATCAGCTAAGAGCAAGGTAAAAGGGGATTTGGACCAACTTTGGATTTGGAATAAAAATGAAGTCAATAAGCCAAGGAAATAGTTTTAGGACTTATTACTAGTTCAAGAAAGTATATGTATTCAACTATATGATGAATAGTCATGAAATCTTTGGTGCACATACATCCAAATTCAAAGAAAATTAATTCAAACTAAAAAGATATGATTGCATTAAGGAAATAGTTCTCATAAAATAATCATTATGAAAACAAAGATAAACTTGACATGGATTTTCTAAATAGTTAACAAGTATGTTTTCTTTATCTATTTGAATTGATAATTAAATTTGATAACAATTAGATCAATCATTAAAATATAACTTTCAAATAATTAATACAAGCATGTATTAAATGAATTCACAATAGTGCAAAAGTTCAAAAGCACATACTTATCTGCATCAAGAACTACCTTGAATTTTATTAAATGCAAGCCACCAATCAACCTCTATCTCTGACATTAGTGTACAAGAATTAAATATCTCATCAAAGCCTTTGAGTCCATGAAATTATAAACAAATTTGATGATAGCATGAAATTCTTCAGATCTAAAATGCATCTCTTTTAATCTCCACAAGTCTGGGCCAATCTCACAAATTCTCTACAAAAATTATGCTCTCTACAGTAGTGCAAAGAAGCTTTCTTTTTGCAAATATTTTCCTCCCCAAGTTTCAAACCTAGAACCCCTAAAAATTGTTACAAAATCCATATTTATAATTACAAAAGAAAAATAGAGTGAGAGAGTTGTTGGAGAATAAATTTTCTCCAAGAATTTTTGATTCGCCAAAATTATTCTTTCTCTCTTGCTGGTGCAATTATACTATTCCAAGTCTTCTCTTCCTCATCTTCCCAACTTCTCTCCTGCCATAAATGAATCAAAATAAATTAAATTGCAATTCAAAATCAGAAGCCAAATCAGGGAAAACAAACATCTCCAATCAAAATTTAATTAAATAAATAAACAAAAAAGAAATTTGAGCTTACCATTGATCCTGGTAAATATATTGTTGGTCAAAGATAACATAATCAAATGGATATGAAATCAACACGGGCTTTGGGAAAATGGAAATGCAAAAACTAAACTTAGAAAATTAGTTTTGGTTATAAATTCAGAGCTTATTTTTTTCTAAATTTTAGACTTAGTTATTTATCAACTATGGTTATACGACCACTTTTGAAATATTCTCCATTATTTTAGCTTTCTAACAAGCCATCATGCGCCTCATTTGGGGAAGTAAAACTCGACTTATGAGCCTCCAAAATTGAAGTGTCAAAATTGTCATAGTTCTGGAAAATTGCATGCCTCGGCTAAAATTAGACAAATTTTAATTGAAAATTTAATATCAATTAACTATACAGATTAATGTTAACTAAATTTAATAATTTAATAAATAATTATAACAATTTCAATCAATCCAATTTATTTATTAAATAAAAACTAAAGATTAATTTGATTAAACTAACTTGATATAAATTAATTTTAAATAAAATAATTTAATTTAATAAAGATTGCATAGTAATATGTGCCAAGTTATAAGCGACTATTGTGTCCTCTTGAAAAGAGTCTCAAAATATTAAGAAGAGGAGGGATTAATTTTATGAGTATAATGTTGGAATGAGGGAGTCATAAGGTAAAGCGAGGAGAGGAATTTTGAAAGGAGTTTTATCAGAGGTTCAGTTAAATTGAAGTTATGATACTATAATGCTCTGAGGTCTTGATGGGATGGTCGGTATCAAAGGCATGAACAAGGATTGACATCAGGGAATTGAAGGTTATTAATATCAAGGGTTCTTTTAGAAGAGCTCCCTTATTTTAAAAGTTCTGAAGTCTAACATATGAGCCATCCTTGTGTAACAACATTAATAATAAATGTTTAATACAAGCCCATCGAATGTATGAAGCACATCGGGCATCAAAAGTTTAATACTAAGGAGGTCATATTTAAAAGGCCCTGATATAATTGTTCCGATAGAACAATAAAGGATTAGGAGGAAGAAGGTATCAGAGGCTTTCTTAAAAAGAAAAGTAATGATATATAAATGTTCCTAGGTGAGGAAGATTTAGAGATGAAGTATCGTGTGAAGGAGGAGAGGAGGGCCACATGGAGTGGCACCCTCGCTCTTATGCATAAACTATAGCCACTATATATTAAGGTCTTGTAAACATTAAAAACTATAGCCACTTTATATTAAGGGATTTCAGATCTTATAACTTTTATTAAAATTAAAATTTAAACTAGCTTCTGAAACCTGAAAACACTATAATTTTAATTGTTCTACAATTTGGCTGCGGTAATTTTGTAGGACCATTAATGCAAAATGAATTAATCAATAAAAAATAACTAAAAAACAATATTTACAAATAATTTACCAAAAATAAAACAATGTACATTTTGTACATGTTTTATCCCAGATGGTAAAAATTATCGAACTTTGAAGGAGTGTCATTTGCAAACCATGCATCCAAATGAGATGAAACAAGAACAGATGGAAAGATTGAAAAGAGTTGAACAAAATGAAGCAATGAAGATAAATATATGAAGAAAATAAAAATTTGGCAAAATTGTAGGACACATAAGCAAAAGAAAAATATTAAAAGTGATTAAGTCAAAAATTTTGAAAAGTGTCCCCATTATTTGAAGCAAATAAGTTAAAAATGGGGGCATTGAATTTTCACCTCAACACCACCCAAACCCCATGATTAACTTGGTGGGTAGGGTTGATTCTATACCTTCTCTAGTAGTTCACTCCTTTATACCTTTCTTACCTTGATTCTTCATTAGGAACCATCTTTCCAAGAATCATTAAGGCCATTTTTAGACAAGTAAGGCCACCTACCTAAAACTCACAGATCTAAATGTTGACTGTGAGTTTATCCACTACGCTTTTCTCAACATTCAAGGTTTTCTCCTCTTCTCCAAATTCTCCAACAACTCACTATGCAAATGAATTGGATTTGGGGGCAAGAAGACCTTTTATAACAAAATCCCTAGTTTCTTCGTCGCCCATTATGACCAAACTGTAGCTTGGTTTTACGAACCATCAACATCATTGTAACTTTATCATCGAATTATATAATGGGTTTCTTTTTTTTTTTGGTTAATTTTAGAATTCATCAGGAAGCCATTTTTTGCACTAGGTCTCACTTTGACACCTATTAAAATCAAATTTCTTCATATGAGAAGCCTGTACTATGGTACCACTTTACCTTTCCACTGGTCGACCCACACGCTGATTTTCGTCATGAGTAACCATTTTTACTCATGTTTTTCTGGCCCTCTTTTAGACTCCCCCCATGTGGTAGCATCATTGAGTCACCCTTTTTTAGAGCATCAAAGATGAGTCACTCTTGCATCTATGGAGTTTGTTCTGAGTCACCTTAATTCTAGTTACAGTGTCCCACACATATATATATCGCAGTCATCCCATTTTTCTCATATTTGGCCTCTAGCTATATTTCTCCGTATTTGGAAAGCCTTCGTCTGAGTAATTGAAAATCCCCTTTGGAATTGGGGTAGTTTCTACTCAGTAAACCATGCATATCATGCTCTGATAAGGAAAGTCATTGATTCACCTCTCATCTTGTCTCCTTCCCTCATCATTCATGGTGGCATTCCATCAGTCACCTTTCTATGACCCTCATGTCTTTGTTGAGGAATAATCATTGCCTTACCTCCGACGAGCCCTCTTCTATTGAATTTAGAACATTTATTCTAAGAGAGTGGTCTAGACAATGGTTTACCATGGTTCCATCTTTCATCATTGTTCGATGCCTTGAATTAAGAAAAGGGAATCATTATTACCCTTTGACATGATTATTTCTCATGTGCTCGACTCCAGCTCATTATCACATGATTGAGAATCACAATCTTGATGATCTAGTGCTCTAGCAAATTGTACCAATATTTCCCATGTATGTGTGATATTTTCTAGATCGCATGAGGGGCTGGCCCTTCAAGTAGCCCCCCATATACTAAATGTCAGGATATCATGATCCAACCTTAGATGCAATTCCAAAGAATTTATTGGTTCGATTTCCACTGCTTGCAATGCACACAACATGAATGTCTCATTGAGATCTTCAGAGCCCTTGCCTATGCCACAGGGATTCTTTGGTTATGATTTTCCCTCACCATGTTAGCTTGAGGGGAATTATATATCATATACTCAAATCAAAAAATGTTACTGTATCAGTCTTGGCCTTTATTTTCCAAGTACATTATGTATATGGGACTCATTGTATTATTATATCGCATTCTGACCCATTGATGCAAACTTATCATGTACTTTGTAGCTTTGTCCCACATTAATGGGCATGCCATTATTCACTTTACTAAATTGTCTCAGTGGGTATGGGTATGCCTGCCCTACCTCATTTGAGATCATGTACTCCAAAATAAAAGGTGACTTCTATCAACTTAGTAGCTATCTCCCCCTCCATTCCTCCGTCCTTCCT
>APFE030483663.1:4441-26683 GCA_000404065.3 Pinus taeda | reverse complement strand
ATTGAAAATAAAAACACTTTCTATCTATTTTATAATAATCTTCTTTATTAAATGAATCTTAAAACTTCTCAGATAAATTTTTATTCTATATTAAATAAATCTTAAAACTTCTTATGTAGATAATTTTTTCCAACCTCAAGGTAATCATCTTCTTATAGTAAATATCTTCATTCACTGCTGGTTTTTGTCGTGGCATTATTCATGTCGGATGCAACAGTTTTTAGTCCTTACCTATTTACTCCTTTTTCCAAAATGAATGGTGATAATTATGACTTCAAACTAGATATTTCACGACTTTGGATTTCCACGGTTGGGTATAGTGATACGTCAACCTTTCGAATACAACCAGTATAAGCTTCTGCTGTGCAACAGCCACATGGACACGTCAACACGGCAAGAGACATCTGTCTTCCATCCGACTTTTATGACGAGTCGGCTTGCCTAAAAGAACCCACTTGCGTCGTACGGATAATCTTTGGTTCCCTCCATGAATACAACTCTAGTTGTTGGTATTTACTTAAATTACATTCAATATACAACGAAATTACATCATCCAAAATTACAGCTTTGAATAACCCGAAAAGAAGGAAGAAAAGAGCGCCATGGGAAGTGGCGGCTAGGATGGTAGCAAATTCAATCATCGAATTTATCCATAGGCACACATTCCACTTCATCTAATTTATCCCGTGAGGACATTGATCTTAATCCTCCATTGTATGATTTTCCACCACGGGTAAAAAACGAATAGACATTGTTTTCCTCTTTTAAATATGAATTACTATTTATATCAACCACCAATTCATCATCTCTTACCACTAATGATCACTAGCAGCGCATCTTCCTCAAATTCCATCATCGAATTTATCCATAGGCACACATTCCACTTCATCTAATTTATCGAATGAGGACATTGATCCTAATCCTCCATTGTATGATTTTCCACCATGGGCACAAAAATGAATAGACACTCCTTTTTTTCTTTTGTATGATTTTCCACCACGGGTACAAAAACGAATAGACATTCTTTTCCTTTTTTGAATATGACTTACTATTTATATCAACCACCAATTCATCATCTCTTACCACTAATGATCACTAGCAGCTCGTCTTCTTCAAATTTCATCATCGAATTTATCCATATGCACACATTCAACTTCATCTAACTTATCGAATGAGGACATTGATCCTAATCCTCCACTATATGATTTTCCACCATGGGTACAAAAATGAATAGACACTCCTTTTTTTTCTTTTGAATATGAATACTATTTACATCAACCACCAATCCATCATCTCTTACCATTGATGATCACTAGCAACTCGTCTTCCTCCTCCAGATGTATCACCAATGGCACAATTTCCACCAATCAACCCACTTTTCATGTTCCTCGTCCACATGTTTTACTAATCAACCCATGGCTCCTATTTCTGCTTTACATGTTTTACTAATAAACCCATGACTCCTATTCCTCCTCCACATGTTTTACTAATCAACACATTGCTCCTATTCGTCCTCCACATGTGTCACTAGCTATAACGATCCATGCATTTCTCCCCCTACTCTTCCATATATGTTACACCTACTTATGGTTACATGCTATATTTCTTTGTGGGGAGATACCATACTTTACTTTCATTATTGTTATTTGACATGGGTAATGATACATCGTTAGGCTCCAGTAGCAATTGTTGGCTTTGGTGGTGGACCTAGTTAGAAATGGTAGTTGACATACATATAAATTGTTATATATTAGACTCGAAATATATATATGATATGTTTATTGATTTTGATTAGATGTACATTTGATATGTATATTGCTCATCTTTATTATGTCTTTTCATATCATACTCATGTTTAAATTTTGTTTTCTATTTTTTCCATGATTTGTGGAACTATTTTGTGGCTTAGAAATCACCACTCATAGTATCTAAGCCATTGAAAACACTAAGGGATCACAGATGGACTGAGGCATGTTAACCTTTAACATGGCTTTATTTTTTTACCCATAGATGAATAGATGATCTTGACACTAATGATTAACATTATTAATGATTTCATCTATTTTAATTAAACCACTTATTCAAAATTTGCCATATAAAGCTTACTTTTAGTTTTATAAAATCATTTTATTGTAATTGTGATTGTAATACCTTGTAACAAGTTATTCAACATGATTTTTTTATAGTAAACCAAAATATAATATGTTGATTAAACATGTCTACAAACTCGATTAAATAATTCATTACCTTAATTTTATGAAAACATTTTATTAGAATTGTGATTGTAATACCTTGTAATAATTGGTGCCATATAATATTTAAATCTTCTTCAATATAAATTTTGTATGGTTTACGAAAATATAATATGTTGACTAAACATATTTACAAACTCGATTAAAATTGATTATTCTATCAAATTATATTTCATAATTTTATTCATAAACTTTTATAAATATTCTTTATTAGGTAATAATAAACATATATTGTATAATAGTTAAATTTAAAGAAAAAAATTTTAATATAATAAATACAACTTACTAAAACATAGAACAACAATCTTAAATAATAATTCTAATTTAAATTTTTTAATGCCATCTTGTTTTTCACCAACATATTTTTACTTAAATGATAACAATCATTTACTATTCTTTTAATTAACGAGTTAAAAACACTTCAAACAAAATGAAGATGCAGATAATCAGTCTTCTTATAAATCTTTACATAATTAGTTCATTTGTAATATCATAAAACAACTGCTAATCAACTTTTCAAATATGTAATCTTTATGTATTAAGTCCATAAAAAATAATAAATAATATATATATATATATAATATATAATATAAAAAAATTCTAATAAATATTCCATCCAATTAATCCAATAAATAATTATATGAGACTAAAATACAACTATTTTAATTAGGAATTAAAATAATATTTATGTAGTACTAGTGACATATTGGTGAGTTATCTAGATCTTAGTGCGACCCAATAGCAAATTCAACTCAATTAATATCAACTAAGAAGTTGATGATACATAAAAAGCCATCATTTAATAATTTTCTACAAGATATAATTTAAATAACTAATATAATTTTGATCATAATAAGTATATATTTATTTAATTTTAAATTTCTTACTAACATTAAAATATTTCAAGCTTTGTTTTTTTATTATTATCGTCATTTCTTAAAATAAAATTTATTAAAAAAACTTTGTTACTGAATTTTGTTATTAGGTTTTATTGTTTAGTAGTTATGTAAAATCTTTCTAGATATGGTAGGAGGTTCTATTGTTTAGTAGTTATGTAAAGTCATTCTAGTGTGATTGATTAAGATTTTAGGCAATGGAAAACACTGTTTAATTCTTGGTTTTAGTGCTAATGTCAAGAATGAAAGTTTTTTGATACAAGGATTTTTTAGTTTAGCTTTATTTTGGCTATTTCTTTGTTGATTATTCATTTCCACTGGCCATCCATTACTTTTCTCTTGCATGTAAGAGAAATATCTACATTGTCAAGGTGTTCCATGTGAGAATAAAATTTCTAGGCTATAGTTTTACTTCTATTTTAGACCATTTTTATACTTCCATAAGATAGGTCGTTGGTGTTAGATTAATCAGATGGCTCCTTGCAGGAGGTGGGATATATCCCTAGGACCTTTTTTGTTACTGGACCAATGGCTATAAAGGAGGATAGAGTGTATTCCCATTTATATAGTCTTTCTTATCGACATTTTAAATTAATTTGCATCTATTCCCTCCCATATTTGATCCACTTTCTCAAACATCCACTTTCAGTAGCTTCGATATAGAAAAATGGTAGAGTCATCTTTTGTTAAAAGGGAAATTTGAGGTCACGTTCTATAAGAAAAATAAGTTCATTTGAGCTAGGGAAGCTAACATGTTAATGGTGGTTAGGAAAGACGTGAGTCTTGAAGACAATAGAAGCTTGTTAACAAAGATATGGTTTTGATAATTATTTGGAAATCTTTTATGGAAGATTCCCTAAAGAAATGGTTGGAGATTAATTGGACATCAATATTAGTATATTATGTGGTCTTTCATGTCCTAATTCAACATTGGATCTATTTTATGCTTTCCTCAGAAGCTGATGTTGATAAAATTATGGGTTGAGAGTGGAGTTGTGGTCCTTCAGGGTTAGTCCTTCAAAAAGTGATTTGTGGATTTTGACCCTATAAGGCATCCAGGTAGCATCTTGTAGGAGCGGGGAATCTTCCTACTCTTTCATTGGCTTTCTAGATTGGTCCTTTTTTGGGTTTCAATTCGAAGAAATCATGGAAGGTTTGTTGAGCTAGAGCAAAACTACGTTTCAAAGGCTAATCATCATTGGGCATGGGTCCAAGTTGAAGTCGATAGTAGGAATGGTTTGTATGGAGAAATTGATCTAGTATTTGGTGATGTTTTGTGGAGCCAAATATTTGATTATTGGAGGATACGTTTTTGGTGCTTTACGTATCATGAAATCAACAATCTTAAGATCCAATGTAGGAAGTTCTTTCCTTTGGTAGGTAGTAAGAGAGAGGCTCGATTGGAAATATATAATGGTGTTTAGGAGGGAGGTTTCAAGCTCTAATTTCATCAGCGAAGGTCATGGGAGAGGTTCCTTCTTCAGGTATAGGTGATAGTCCAAGGATTGTCTCAATGGAAGGGGATGTCTCTTCAAATCTTGTTCATGGAAATTCTCATCATGTACCCCCTTATCCTGTGTTTCTTTCTCCCCCCATTGGTCCACATTTTGTTGTTGTTATGGTAGGGGTTCCCGTTATCTATGGCCTCTCCCTTGGTTTCTTCTTCTTAACAACGTTACCAAGTTATGAACTTGTCCTTTCCTTTTTCTTTGATATACCCTATCACCTCTGAATTTCGATAATGTAGATGTTGGAGGAGGAGAGGTGACCAATCCCTCTACTTTTTAATATATTGTGGCCCTTCCACAAGGAAGGGTTATGCACTAAGGCCTTGTGCTAAGGTTAAGGTTGATTACTCTTTGTAACAAGGTTTGGCCCTCAATCCCATCCATTCAAACCTAGTGGGAAGGAAATATGATCTATTGAAGGGTCAATACAAGGATCTTCAATATGTATAGAAAGGAACAAAGTCCACTATTCTTAGGTCCCTTGGAGCAGGGAAATCCCTTAAAAGGGTTACCTTATGAAAGTTCTATCCTTTAATTTCAAAGGGGTTGGTAGTGCTTGTAAGTATTTATACCTTAAGTGTTTAATTTTGAGCAATAAGCTAGACATTATTTTAATTTAGGAAACAATAGTGGATAGATTTAGAACCAAAGATATTTTGGAGCCATGGATAAAAAAATTATATTTTTGTACCCTCGATGCATATGATTAATTGGGAAGATTTATTTGTGTTGGAGTAAAAAATATAAATCCCTCTTAGTGCACTCAACTAAACTATTATTGTTCAGTTGGAACTTAAAAAATTAATACTAAGGAATTTTTCACTAAATATTTATGGTTCATATGCATATCAAGTTCATTTCTAGGAAAGTTTAGTTGATACTAATGGATTGAAATACCCTATCTTGCTAATTGGGGGATATTTAAATGTAACATATATAGTTTATGGGACATGTTTTTGAGGGAAATTCAAGGCTAGAACCTTAAAGTGATTTCTTTAAATAATTCTCTGAGAAACATAGATTAGTGCATGTTGTACTAGTGAAGTTGTTGCAAACATATAGTAAATTCCATGTGAATAAGGATATGATTTCAAGAAGGCCAAATTGATTTCTAGTGTTTAAAGCATTGATGGATGCTTAGTTATTTTGAAATCTTTACTATCATCAAGAGGGTCATCTTACCATTTTTCAATCTTGTTTCAAGTGGTTTCTAGAGGAGAGAAGCCCCCCATTTCCTTTAAAATTCAATCATTCTTGGCTCCTATAAGAAGATTATAGAAAGCTAATTAAGGATATGTGGGAGCACTTATCTTCCTCTTCTCCCTTTTCCTTTATGTGCCAATTTGTAGCTAATATTGTGAGAATTAAAGAAACCATAAAAAAATGGTTTAAATTCTTTAGAGAAAGATACAAACCACAACTATAGGAAATTAAGTATTACAAAATAATTTGAAGATGATGCATTATGCACTCTATCAAATTTATATTTATAGCTACATGCATTGGAATCCTATAAACACTCAATTCTAGGAAAGGAGTAAGTTACTTGGCATCTTCAGAATGATGCCATTTGGATCAAAGAGGGTTATAATAATACCAAATTCTTTCATCAATACATACAAAAAAAAAAAAAAAAAACAGACAATTCTTTGGTTCTCTCATTTAATGAAATGAATTAAGAGGGGTTCCATCATTTCCAATCACTCTTTATGGATCCAAAAGGTTGTCTAGTTTAAGAAATTATAGAGGTAATATCAAAATTTTCCACTATTTTTTAGAAGAAATGAGCTAGTCACTTGAGGAAGTTATTTTTTTTAGTCTAAAACTCTTGTGGATGGTGGGTCCATGCAAAACATAAGAGCCCAGGTATATATGGGCTTATGGTTTATTCTTTTATTGGTTTCTATGACTTATTGAAGAATGATTTACTCAAGGTGATTAGGGAGTCATATGGGTAAAAGAAATTTTTGAAATTTCTCAATTTTATATTTATTACTCTCAATATTGAAATGAGAAATCAAGTTTCTCCGAGAGTTTTCCAACAAATTTCATGTTTTAACATAATATATAAGCTTTCATCCAAGGTTATTGCTACACAATTAAGGACTATTTGATTGAATTTATTTTAGAAGAAAAACTTTGGTTTATGTTGCAAAGGGGAATTCATGATGTCGTGTCAATCAATCAAGAAGCCATTATTTGGTGAAGTTTCCAAATCAGCCTATTGAAATCCTAAACATTGACTTATAAAAATCCTATGACAAAGTAAGTGTATTCTTTCTTTGGTTAGTCCATTTGAGGATGGATATTCAACACTGACTATATTATGGGATGTTTCGAGTTTGTTAGCACTCCATAAATTTCTCGAGGTTTAGTAGAGA
The DNA here is from genome assembly GCA_000404065.3 of Pinus taeda. Lineage (NCBI taxonomy): Eukaryota > Viridiplantae > Streptophyta > Pinopsida > Pinales > Pinaceae > Pinus > Pinus taeda. The sequence continues at coordinate 19,646 of APFE030483663.1, read as the reverse complement.
AATCCCAGAGGTAACCACAAATCACTTTTAGTCTAAGGTCCAGCCCCCTTAGCCTTGGAGAGGAGTCTCTCGCTATGTTCTTCTATCAAGAAATTGCATGACTGAAGGGAATTATATTTTATGTTGGTTATGATAATTAGAGTGATTTTTTTTTAAATTGTGGCTACAAGGTGAAAGAGAGATTCCAGTGGGCATGGAGTCAAAATAATATCTCAATAACCAATCACAATCAACAATGCAATTTGAGCTAAGGCGAGGTAGGAAGAATTCTGGATCTACAAAATTTGTTGTAGTATGGCTGAGATGAAATGAGAATGAGGATTCATTAAATATAAAGCATGTATAAATGAATCCTATATCTAAATTCAAAAGAAAACAATGAAATTGTTTGACAAGCATGAGCAGGTTAACAACATAAAATTTGCGGCATAATTTTCTTTCAAACAATTAAGAAGCAAAGGCGCATGTGGAAACTAGAAGGGAAGACAAATAAAAAAGAGAGTCACATCCCCATTATGTCCCACACAAGAATCCTGGAACAAAACAGTCCTTGTGTTGATGTACTGATCATTGCTTTAAAACTTTCTTCAATGTTTACAGAGTTTTCTCTTTTCACTCCGCAAATCCATTTTCCATGTCTTTACATCATTAAATACAATAAGAAATTCGAAATTACCACTCTAGGTGGTCGAATTCATTGCAAAAAAGTATAATAGGCTAGATACAATGCATCTGCGAAAAAACAGGAACTTACCATATAAAGTCACTATTTAGAAACATCACCGATTTAAAACTTAAAATAGTTTAGAAACATCACGGCTGGAAAAATCAACTAAACTAACTTATCCACATTTATCCAACCACTAAAATCACTTCTACAAGGTACCAAAGTAAAAATTTACGAAAATAATCATGACTAATATACTTGTGAAATAGTTGCGTAACAGAGGGGATTGATATGTTTGCGCAACAGAGGGGCCCGAATTTCCGGAATAATAGGGTTCAAGGATGAGCTCATATATCCCGAATCATGACATATTTTACAAAAAGAAGGGAGGATTTTGTATATGAGGTTGACCTTGAGAGACACGTCTCTCAATTTCCAAATATTCCTCTCCACCTCATCACAATTTGCACCCAAACATCATAACTAAAATAGGAAACGCCAAAACCTAAAAAATAGACTATAAAGATGCATTTGAATCTTCCAATATATGACACTAGTGCAGAAACTGAATGAGGTTGTTGTTCTTTGTCCTATTATTGGAAAACAACTCTTTCAAATTTCCAAAATTCAGCTCCATTTGGTTGGAAATAACTTTTGAAAATGATGACAAAAATAGTCAATTTCGGAGAAAATTTGTAGCAAGTCCAAGTAGCCCTACATGCTCTATATGTTTGCACAACGCCTCTAGGAAAACAGATCAAATGGTAGGGTTGAAATGTCCAGGTGATGGTTTAAAACTCTTGAAGTAGTTTTTCAAGTACCTATAGACCTCCTATATGAATAGTAAGAGGAAAACACACTTTCATTCCTAAATTATAGGATCATAACATAGTTCATTTGCTTTGAAATGCCCATTAATGGATCTCTATATATGATGTTTTAGGCCTTGAGGGGGCTTAGCTAGGATTCCCTTTGTCTCCTATTCTCCTTATTATTATGGGTTAGGGTCTTCAAAAATTGATATGTGATGTGAGTTGAAGAGGTGATCTCGAGGGATTCTAGTATCTCATTAGGAAGCCACCACACATCTCTTGTTTGTGGATGATGTGCTTTGATATTAAGTGGAGAAAGCTAATGAGCCAAAGGTTTTCTTTTAGCTAGGATGGATCAATTTTAGACACTTTTCTTTTCTAGGTATTCAAAATATCCATACTACTTGCCACTTTTATGGTTTTCTTTTTGGTGCTAAGAGAGATCTTTCATCTTTAAAAGGCATCATGGATGTTTATAATGAAGATACATATATGAAAATAATTTTCTTATTCCTTTTATCTGAAATAAATTCTTCTCTTTAGAAAGATGTGGATCTCCTCTCATTTCCTTTCCTAGTCCTCTTTCTAAGCTAAAGAAAAAAAATGTTGTTGTGGCCATGGCACCCCATATGAGTAAATGAGTGTAACCCGAAATGAGGTCCCATGTTTGATGGATCACTTCTATAGATATTGTCGATGACATCATCTTACATGACTGCGATGAATTAGGTATTGTTCTATATAGAGGATGAGACTCTTCTACAATAAAGAGGGGTCAATAGTCATCATCGTTTCTTCTATAGCTTTCTTGATGCATCTAGGATTATGCTTCCTTGGAATTTTCACTTTTCAATTAGTATGAACTACAACTTAATGGATGGATAGCATAAGGGAATCGTCCCATACATCAACACCATTTGATGATTAGAAAATGAGAGAGAACCCTATTTTCCTGTGATGATAAGGAGAGGAGGAATGGATAGTAGTGGCAGACACAAGGGGTGGTTAATGGCTTTATCAATCGATAAGGAAGATAGGTTAGAGGGCTAAGGGGAACAATATAGATTCAAACCAAATATCCTATAGATATTATAAGTGTGAGATTGCATGATAAATTATGGAATGGCATGGAATTATAATTTCAATGGTGTGAGGTAGTCATCCTTTTTCAAAAGGTTTTGAAGACCACCTCGATGAGTTTCCCATCCTTTTATGATTTAGTTCATGGGAAGAAAAGACTAAGATAAAAGGTAATTTATCTAAATTCTCTTCCTAAGGTACCTATATGACAAGGCCTATATGAAAATAAACTAATTCACCATCTAACTTTCGCTTGGTTCACTACTCTAAGGATTCTCCTACATATATGCAATTTCTTTTTTTATAAAAATAATTTACCAAAAACATATTATTTTTATAGTTATGAGATTTTAAAATAAACCTACTCAATTATATTATTTTGAAAGCTTATCTTATTCTTCTTTCTATTAAATAAATCAATTTTGTTATCACTATAGTTATAAGATTTTAAAATCAAATCATTTGACAGTCTTACATTACCTTTGCTTTTACTTTCTTTTAACTAAAAAGCCAATATTGTTAAAAAATTATGGTCTCAATTTAATAGTTTTTGAGCCTCAAAACTATTGTATTATTATATTTAGATCCTTTATTTTTAATTATTTATTCAACAAAGAAAGGAATAAAAATGTATACCTATGTTTAAATAAAAAAAATAAATAAGTAAATGGATGTTAGCTTTTAAAAATAAAATAATATAGGAGAGAAGAAAGAGTAAGTTTATCATAAAATTCAAATTTAAAAAAAGAATTGTTGATATAATACCCTTTTAATAGTATTTAATACAAGAAATTAATAATGAAAATTAGATAAATAAAATTAGTATTTTCTGGTATATTAAACGAATTTTTTTGTGTAAAATCTAAATAAAATATACGGCCAAAATATAAAATAAAAAAATTTCAAATATAGAATGTATAAAAAAAATGTAAAAATAAATATTAAAAAATTTAAATAAATATATAATTATTAGTAAATATAAAATACATATATATATATATAATATAAGCTCACTAATATAATCAAGATGGCCGTATTTCGAAGGTAACCCAAGGTAACTCACTATTGAATAGACATTATCTAGATAATTTAAGGCTGGTGTAGCCCAAACCAGGTGTAATTTCCAGTGATTTTGAGAATTTAAATGCATCTAAATCCTAATTTCTCCCATACCACACCGAACACTTATGAAAAAATTAGAGATAAAATTATAAAATTATAAACTGTGAAATACAAAGGTTTACATCCGAGGAATGCTCTCATTTTCTTTATAAAGTCATAGATATTACATAGTTCCCAATAAACGTGATTTGAAATATTTTTTTTTAAATCATTGCATCTCGATTGTAACAATCACTTCAATAGCCTCTTTCTTTCTGGGATAGAACTTTGTGAATACTATGGTATTCGTTATTACATGGAAGTGAGTTTATTTATGAAACGGATTTCATGCCATGATCAGGGGCAGAAGACAATTTTGTAATTTGCACCAGAAGCACAGGCGAACGTGCTTGAGGCACCATCCTTTGCGTAGCTGTAGGCCTGTGGGCATTGATCCTCAAATATGTTGGAATAGTTGGTAGGAGAGCAGCTGTTCAGGTAGTCCCCAGAGCAGCAGTATTGAGGGGCGTTGAAAGCTACACAGGCAGTGTTGCATCCATCAGCCACTTTCAGTTCTGCAGGGCAGACGGCATTTATGTTGCTGCTACAGGTGGGTGCTGTGCAACTAGTTGAGGGAGTTATGGAGAGGGCGATATTGAAACCATGAACGAGAGAGATGTCATACGTGTCCACATTGTTGCCACCATTCAGAGTATATTCAGCAAGTGTTGCAGGAGGCTGTCCTGAACCTTGGCAATTGAGCAAACCGCCAGTCACCGGTGTTGCATTTGCCTTTACCGGATGCGTCGAAGGAGCAACTGGTACGCCCCCAGAACGTGCCCGCACTTGTTAAATCACAATTACTTCCCAATTTCCACGCCCAGTAGTCTTTTAGGTGCTCCTGGTCCGTCTCGAGACTTCGCTCTTCACTTTCTGTGTGAAAGCATGAATTTTATTTCCTGTCTTCGTGGTTCGCATATGAAAATCTGAATGACAAATACGATGATGGGAAACTTTCCTAAGCTCTTCGTATAGTTAAGTTTTGAATAAATGGAGGTTTGATTTAATCTTCGTATGGTAGGGTTTTGAACGAATGTTTGCGTTAAAAGGAGGTTTGATTTAAGGTAACATCTTCGTCAAGTCATGAATATTTTCGATTCTATTTATTATAAAAGGAATTTATTATTATTCTATAAAATGAGTAATATATAAAGAATAATAAAATTTTTTGTTTGGTGATTTTTAGTTATGAAATTTTTGATTTAATATATATATATATATATATATAAAAGGAATTAATTTTCATTTAGTTAGAAGTTGTTCCTATTATATTATTAATTATTTACATATTTGAATTAATTTTAAATTTGTTTTTCTTTAATTTATGGTCTAGTTAAAAGTAGCCGTTTTTATATAGTTATTATATCAGTTTGTTTTTCTATTTAATGTATGTCGTTTTTCTATTTAATGTATTTCTAAGTTTTGGTCCTTCATCTTGTCTTAATAATGAACCTATATTTGTATTTTTTGATATGATTATTATCAAATATTTTTTTTTTTAAATTAAAATCACATATAAAAATATTACTTTGGAATTCGTGAGATTTTTGATAATGATTGATTTTATCTTTATATTTTTATTTGGTTACAATTGATTCTCTATACTTTAGCAAAAGTAAAGAGATATTTAGATTTTTTAAATGAGAGTTGATTATAAGGTTATAATACGTTGTTTATTTTTTAATTCTGAAATGTATCATAATTTTTTAAATTACAGTATTTCTCCAACTATATAATCTGAGTAACTATTCTTTTATATCTTAATATGTAATTAAGATATCTTGTATTTACTTGAATGGAGTAACTATTCTTTTATATCTTAATATGTAATTAAGATATCTTGTATTTACTTGAATGTTTAATTTAATTTAATTTGAATTTAACTTAGATTTCATGAATGTTTAATTTAATTTTAGGAAGTATTTGATGCGAATGCTACTTATTTTATTTTTTATATTAAAAATTGATTTATAATAATTTTGTAATAATAAAAATATTCTCGTTAGATTGTGTAGTTTTGTGATTTATATTAATAATAAGAATGTGTTTTGGATTAATCACATTATTGTGATTTGATTGACATCTCACATTACTGAGATTTGGTCCACTTTTCCAACCAACTAAATTAATATGGTTCATCTTCATAACAAAGGTGAAAAAATCAGTCTTCGCAAATGTATTAGTCATTATAAACTAGCCTTTATGAACTAGCCGTTAAGAAACTGTTAAGAATTAGTTAAAGAGATATAATATTATTAATTATAATTAATATTTAATTTTCAATGTTGTAGCATAAAATAATGAAAAAATATATCATATAATAATAATATAAAATAAAAGGATATAAGATTTGTTATTAAAATATTTCTATTCATATTGAATGGTGATAGAACTAAATAATAAAAGGATGTAGTATTAATTTATTATTATGATTTGGTTAGTTAAATTTATTTTCAAAGTAATATGTAATAGAATTAATGAGAATAGAATAAAGAATAGGAATGAAACATAATAAGTTAATTTTAATTTTAACATAAAGAGAAAAGAAAAATTAGTTACTATTAATTATTAAATATAACAAAAAAACTAACAAAAGAAAATATAAAAGAAGAATAAATAGAATAGATGGAAATAATAAAATAAAATGAGAAAGAAATGAAAATAGAAATAAAATTAGAAAATTAGAAATGAAAAGAGTCATAAGGAAATGGCAGAAATCTAGCTGCTTAATTTCCAACCATCATCTCTGTTGAGATTCATCGCATGCTTCTCAATCTCAATGTCTTATCGTAGCTTCCTATGATGGAAATGATCAACCTTGGCGATCACATGGATATCCTTATTGCAGACTTGGTGCTTATATTTCACTGCATGTTTAGCTAAAGCTAAGAAACGAGAGCAGCTGTGACTAATGTCTACTGCAGGTTCCTGAATTAATTAGTTTATGAATCGACTAGTTTCACCAATGTAAGGAATCCCACATGAAGAAGGAATTCAGTTTACCCCTTTCGTGGCTTTAGGGTTAACTTAGTGTTTAACATATCGAAGATAATTTATAATGGTATTAAGGGGCTTGAAAATAATAGCAACTCTATTCTTTTTAAGAACATGAGCAATCTTATTTGTGGTCTCCATGGATAAAGGGAAGAAACACATTAGAATTATGATCATCACGAGCAGGCTTAACTCAAGATTTTTTATAGGCTCTTTGAAGGGCTCTGAGGCCTTGTTGTCCTATAGCCATTATTTTCAAAAACTTCAAAAGATGAGATTTTTCTTCTTCAAGGTGATTCTCATTATAAATTCTTAGAGCTAGGGTGACAAGAGTGTTAAGAAATCCTATTTTTTGGGCCAGAAAATAATGAGAAGCAGCATGAAGATATTGTTCCGTGTGAGTTTTTTTGCAAAAAAATTGGTGAGAAACATAACCATCATCCATTCTAGAGAGGAGAATATCAAGGAAAGGAAGGCACCCATTAACCTCGACTTCCATCGTGAATTTGATGGATTTAGATTGGGATGACGAAGAAACAATTGTAATTTCTCACGACGATGGGGCCAAATGACACATGTGTCATCAGCAAGCCTCTTTTATTTATTAGGGCGAAAAGGAGCAGAAGCTAAAGACTTGCTCCCAAAATCTTCCATGAATAAGTTAGCAACTATGGGGAAAAGAGGAGAACCCACCATAACCCCACAAAAATGTTCAAAGCTTAAACATCTTATTGGTCGTACTAAGTCCTTTGTCAAAGACTCAACTTCCTTTATAAAAGAGGTGTAAGATATAAGGGTTGACCTAGGGGATTTGTTGGTGAGCTTTGATGTTGTATCCATTTATACTAAAATTCCCATCCAAGAGGCCATCAATGTCATTAATCAGATAACTAATAATAACATAGCCAAATTGGTAGGTTTGTGCTTCACCTCCAATTTTTTCAGCTTCCAAGGTGAGTTCTTTCAACGGACATGTGGGGTTGTGATGGGTTCTCTTTCCGTCATAGTTGTTAACTTATTTATGGAATATTTTGAGACCAAAGCTTTGGCCTCTGCTCCTTTCCTCCCTAAGAAATGGAAGAGGTTTGTTGACGACACTTGTGTCGTTTGGCCCCATGGTTGTGAGAAATTATATTTGTTTCTCCATCATATTAATTACAAATATGAATCCATCAAATTCATGATGGAAGTTGAGGTTAATGGGTTCCTTCCTTTCCTTGATATTCTCCTCTCTAGAATGGATGATGGTTTTGTTTCTTACTAGTTTTTTCGTAAAAAAAATCAGACGAAATAGTATCTTCATGCCACTTCTCATCATTTTCCGACACAAAAAATAGGAGTTCTTAACATTATTGCCACCCGGGCTCTTGGGATTTCTGGTGAGAATCTCCTTGAAGAAGAAAAATATCATCTTTTGAAAGATTTTGAAAATAATGGCTATAGAAGACAACAAGGCCTTAGAGCTTTTCAAAGAGCTTGCAATGGATCTCGAGTTAAGCCTGTTCATGATGATCATAATTCCAATGTGTTGCTTCCCTTTATCCATGGGACCACAGATAATATTACTCATATTCTTAAAAAGAATAGAGTTGCTGCTATTTTCAAGCCCCTTAATATCATTAGAAATTCTCTTAGATTTGTTAAAGACCCATTTCACCCTAAAGACATGAAAGGGGTATACTCAATTCCTTGATGACGTGGGATTCCTTACATTGGTGAAACTGCTCAATCCATAAACCAAAGAATCTAAGGACATACAACAGTCATTAGACAAAGTCGCTCTCCTTCCTAAGCTTTAGTTGAATATGCGGTGAAATCATTGAGGGTATCCATGTGTTGATGCCTCGAAAAGCTTTGCCTCAACATCGGGGAAAACAACTCGGTCTGGACCTTAATGCAACTCCTTTTCCGTTTGGTATGGTGGCTCCGACTGGAGATAATGGAACCATTTTCCCAATGATGAATAAAAAGGGGATGGATGAGTGACTGGTTTTCTAATAAGTGATAATGGAGGGATGACTTAATCTAAAAAGAGAAAATACAAATAACTATTCTATCCCGGGAGATTTATATTCTTAAGTGCAACGTTTGATCATCTCTGTTTATAAATAAGCATATAGATGACTCTATTTGATAAACATAGACATTCATTCATATAATAATTGCTTTGTTCAAATAGTTGAACAAAGTAATTAATAAAACATTGTTACACTTGTCTTTCATATATTACTGATACATGTATGACTGAAAGAAAAGCACCCTGTAAACATCCAATAGTGGAAAATATAAAGAATGATGTTGAAACACATGCATATAATTCAATAATAGCAAGAGTAATCAAATAACAATTCACATAAAAAGAATGAATTTAGACATAGATAGTAGTACCATATGTGCTGCAAATCATTCCCAACATCAATTGCAATTTGAATTCCTTCTTTCAACTCAGAGATACTTTTAAATAAAGGCAGTAGTGCACATCGACATAAAAGCTTCGTTGTCAAAAATTGGAATAATTGGCCCAGTCTTTATAAAAAAATATACCTGAAGTACAGTAGTGCAACTTCAGGTTTGAGTCTTATAGAAAAACTGAGGACCCTTTCTAAATGCATGAAAGGGTCTATAAATACTTAATTAAACTAAATAACTACAAAAATAAAATGCTATTTAATTGGTATAACTTGATCTTGAATATCTTCTCCACAACAATTTGGTAGTCGGCCGCATGATTCATCACTCTGGCTGTTTTCCCTTTGATTTGAGTTGGCATATCGCTAACATTGGTTCCACTTCTTGAGGGCGGCTGATACGAGAATTGAGCTGAGCCGAGTATGTGGCATCGTGTATATCAAGAATGATACACCTAATTGCATCTATTAGACACTTGAGGGTGGCTCTCTAGCTGTATGGTTTTACTAGGAACAACCAATAGGTGTCCCAAGTTAAACTTTGAATACCTGTAATCAATCTTCCATTCTTTTCCAGCTCCTGATAACATGATTGCTCCAATGTTTTAGCTGATAGCAATTTACCTGGTGTACATTGAGAGATCATATTAGATAAATAGAGAGTATTGTTAATTAATTCAGTCAAATTACTTGTGGATAATTTGCATCTAGAAACTGCTCTCTCTGCCTTCATCAATTGAGACTGTCATTCCAAGAATAGGATTTCTTTATGTGATTCTAGGATTTTAGGCAAATTTGCTACCTGTCCCTCACTCGTGTCTTGCCAAGTAAGAAAATCTGTTAAGGTCTCACCGGCCTACTTTAAGTCCTGTCTAGCATCGACTGATTTATCGATTATTGATGCTGTGATGTCACAAAGGGGTTCAACTTGAGAAATTTTATGACACAATAGTCTTATTTGTGTTACTAATGCCTTATTAATCTGTAGCGCTTCTGTTCTGAAATCGGCAGGCTGTGGAAGACTCTTGAACTTCTCTATTTGAAGTGATAATTGAGCAATTTGCTCATCTTTTGTCTTCACCATTAGTTCATTCATCGTCTTCAATTTTGCTAATGCTTCCGATAATTCTTTCTGCCTTTGAATCACGCTTGAATCTACCCTCTGTCTTTCTTCAAGTAGCCGCTTATTCAGTTGATTATTTAACTGCTGCTTAGTTGACAATTGTTGTTCTAATTGTTCAGCTTTCTATTGTGCCTCCGATAGCTGTGTCTGTAAAAAAATAATTTCCTGGTCTTTTTCTTCTAGAAAATTACTCACTTTCGATGCCTTGTCCATTGTGGCCGACGAATAGGCTCCGACATACTGGGATAGCTTTGTCAGGTCATCGGAAGGATCGAACTCCTCTTTCCAAAGTACGTTGGCTGTCTCTGTTTTTTCGGGGAACAAGGAAGGTTGATCAATCCTTCTCCTTTTCCACTGTCACTTTACTACGGCCCTGTGTTTTGGGTTGTAAAAGACATCCAATGGAGGTATATCCTCCACCTGCAAAATGATTTGATTCGAAGGATCTTTTGGAATTATTTCTAAGTCTGTACTAGGGGGTAGGCCGCTGGTTCTTTCACTTGGAACCTTTTTTGATGCTGTATCCTGTGTATCTATCGCTTTGGGTGTATTGGCATCTTTTGAGCTTTCCCGATTGCTTATGATGGAATCGAATTGCTACCATTCTTGGAGCAATTTCGGATCAATCTGGGTATCGACATTCACATCCTTGCTACTCTTATCCTGCTCTTTTTTCTGTTCCTCCTCATGGATTTTCTCTTGCTCTTTCCTCTGCGCTTCCTCTTGTTCTTTCCTCTGCGCTTCTTCTTGTTCTTTCCTCTGGACTTCCTCCTGCTCTTTCCTCTAGATTTCCTCCTGCTCTTTTCTCTGGATTTCCTCCTGCTCTTTCCTCTAGATTTCCTCCTGCTCTTTTCTTTGGACTTCTTCAAAAATTTCTGATGTAGCACGAGGTTCGTCGGTAAGTCACTGTTCAGGCTCGTTTGATTGTGTCATCGGGGCAGTAGCTAGTAAATTTAGAGGCAAAGTTTGCAACCTCTGCTCTCTGAGTTTGTTCAATTCCACTAACCCTTTGTCGTGATATCTCATTTTAGCTAGTGTTTGAACCTGAAATAATGACTTCGCTGAAGAAAATAGGTCATCAAACTCATCTTCTTTATGTTCAAACTTAGTGAGTTTTTCCTGTTCCAGTACATTATAGACGATTTTTCTTGGGTCAAATCATCTGTTAGGAAGAGTGGCTAGATTTAGTATATTTATCTTTTCTGCTTCTTTCTCTGCATGCTTATAGTCATGCAGAGTGTAAACACCACAACTTAGAGGAAGAGGAGGCCAAACTTGCTTCTTTGAATTCCTCAGAGTCTTAGTTGCTCCTGCGGACGTAAGCTGATATGCTATTTCTCTAGCCAATAGCTTGTCAGGTATGTACAAGGGAAGAACATGAGGATTAGCATGGCTGCCGAAAACTCTAATATATGTAAATTTATCCTCTCCGAACCAGTTTCCTAGGGTGGTCAAGTCAATTTCTGCTTGCGAGGAAATCTTCGGAGCAAGCTTGTCAAAAATTGCATAGTAAATGGGCAACATAAATCCATTACAAACTTGATACAAGTGGTCTTTATAATGGGATTTCCACAACTTCTGGTGATATATATGAATCGACATGGGGTCTTATGGAGTTTATCTCCACCCTAGCACAGGAAATTCGGAGTTAAAACAAAGAGTATCTAAGATGTAGGCACTATAATAAAATGGAGGAATAGACCTATCGGTAATGCGAGTTTTATTTCTGAACTCAAGAATAGCAGTTGCTAACTTATCATATAATATATTTCCCCAATGGCTATTGACTGCTGCTTCCATTAAAGGAACCATATCTATTTAGAATTTTGAGGAATCATGCAACCCCCAAATCCTGCACATCATCGCCCCAGCATAACAATAAGGAGAACATAATGAATCGACAGAGTACTTACCCGAGGACTCATGCTTGTGTCTTGCGGGGTTCTGTCTCCATTTGCGTATGGGTGATGATTCAGTTTCATTTTCATCTTTGAACTTCTCTAGAAATGCTTTGTTATACTTCTTCTGTGGTTCAGGCAGATGGTACATTTGTCTCAAATCATTGTGTTGAAACGAGCCGAAGACTCTCCCGTCGATTGCTCAAAATGTTTTGTTTGTAACTGGGATTTCTTCAACTGCCCACCTTACTACATCTGTGTATGGAAGAATTTTCTCTTGAGCCGCTATTCGGTGTAAGTAAGAATCGGTTAAATCCTTTAGGGAAGCCTCGGACTTTTGGTTTGAACCTGCTGTAGCTTGTATTGATACTGCTTCAGGCTCCTCGGCTTCAACAAGATTATAGATGCTTTGCCAACTAGTATTGCTGAGACCAAGACATGTAGTGTCTGAGATCAATCCTTTTTTACTTGGCCCCGGATCGACGATAGATTGTTCTGTGACTACAGAAGCTGAAGCTGTTCCAAATATTTTAGATTTCTTCCCCATTTGGCCTAAATTTGTTGCTTCGAAGGAGCTCTGTGCAGGAGATAAAATGAACTTAATGTAGAGAATAGGTGGTGTGAACCAAGTATGAAAGAGTTATATCAATCAATGAATAATGAAGGATTAAAATAATACTACCGCGGATACAATCTCTAAAGAGATTTTGGCATAACTGCTCCATTAATTGGCCATTTAATCCTGTCAATCATTTAAATGCTCATCATGTCGTTTATTCGCTGAATAATTCATTTAAGCATGACTTTGATTTTTTGGCGGTTGATCACAAGTGAATCGCTATCGGGAATAGAAAGGCTTTTAATAATAATTTAACATAATATACTCAAGCCTTATCAATCCTTTTTGAAATTCGTGCTTAGCTTTATCGTAATCAGAAATCGGAGGAATGCTCGAGTAGTTACATTTGTGTCATTGCAAAATCCCCGATCGCCGATAGTGATAAAGCCAATTCGCATCAGGAGTTTTAGAAGGGTGCCTTTTGTTTCATGTATGCTATATTCCCCGATCGCCGATATCCGATAGTTATTTGCTTGTCGGATCAGGGCAAACCAATGGGTCTTTTTGTTATACATCCTTTGTTATTGCGATATGCGATCTTGCGATCGTTTTATCGCAATAATAAAGAATTATTCATTTATTTTTATAAGATCGATTTATGTTCATTCAAAAGGTTTATGATATATTATTTCTTTTGAGACCTTTTGAGGAATGATAAGTTGATACCAATTTTATTCATAAATCTAAAAAGGACCCATTTCATATTATAGTTTGAAGGTAAACTTTTATGAAATGGGGGGTTGTTGTACAGCACAACAATTGGCGATTCACTGGGAGAAACATTTATCTCTGAGAAATGTTGAAATACTTAGACTTTCTTTATATAGAAATCTTATCAAAGAGGAAAATTCTAATATAACTAGGTATACATACATTCTGAATCTAATAAGATCTATTTTTGCTAATTTATTCTCTTGTTAAAATTAAATACATTCTAAGTTTTAAATTGGCCTCTATTGGTTGATAATGATAAGACAAAGAACCTTTCCAACTTAGCCTTTTTAATGACTCATTTGTCATAGGTAGAGCCTCTGCTGCCAACAAACGTTGATAGTTTCGACAGGGATACCTTTTAACCATTTGATTGTCCATTATCCCATCCATTTTAGAGTATAATTAAAAGAATGAATCCAAAAATATGCTTTCATATTTTGTATTTCCTTTTCTTTTCTATTATTTTGTAAGATAAAAAGCCATTGTCCTGGTTTGGTGGCCAACTATTTGACAATGTCATTCACTAGTTGTAATCTAACCGAACAAGTTGGCTCGTGATAAGACCCCTTGCCTTATGATTATAAGCCATTACCTTGTTTTGGTATGCAGTGTTGGTAATCTCGGTTAAACTATTTCCCAATGATCATGGTAAGCAAGCTTGTAATAAGACCCCTTATCTTTTATATCAAATATTTTAGAATTACACTCTGATAATCATAAACTTTGATGAATGGGATGGACAATTTTCTCCTTAAGAGAGTATGGATGACAGGGTAAGAGTTGAAGATGCTAAGATTGAATTAGTTTCTGTTTTGATATTGATAACCTTTTTGTGGCCATTTTGAAAACATTAAAATGATTTACAGTACTTCTAAATCTTAAGAAGACTTCACAAAAATGAAATAGGGTTTCAGAATGTAAATATACCTAATTTCTTAGAAATTGTCCCTTTTGTTTAAGGCTTCTATTTTAAAAGTAAATATCAAAACTACTTCTTTTGAGCAACTTTTTACAGTATAGCAAAATCCAATGGGAGATATCTTACAACTTTATTTCTTAATAATCCTAAAAACTACAAATTCTGCTGAAATTTGAATATTTACAAAAGGAGAAGGGGTTACCTCCTCAATTGAAGAATTTTTTTAAGATGAGGCCATTAACAGGAAGAGAATCCCTCTTACCTGATAGATCTTGTAATATGAACATAGAATGGCCTATCTTCTCATTGATTTGAAATGTTCCAAGCCACATTTTCTGGAACTTAGTGTGTTTTCCTTTATCCTCATGGGCTTTGTCCCATTTCAGAACTAGATCACCAACTTGTAATTGTTTTGAATTGGATGAAGTTGAATCAAAATATGACTTGATAATTTGTTGATGTTTTGCATGAGTAATTTTGGCCTTTTCTCTTTCTTCTTCTAATTTTAAGATTTGATCATGTCTAAGTTGAATAGAAGAAGAGGGGCTCTCTTCAATAAATTGAACTAGGGCTAGAGAAGGAAGCAATAGATTGGTTGGTAGAACTGCTTCTTTTCCATATACAAGATTGAATGGAGAAGTACCTATGGAAGCCTTCTGCATTATTCTATCAGCCCATAGTGCGAATATTAAAGATTTGTGCCAGTTTTTATGATTTTGTTCAATAGTTCGCTTAATAATTTTGACTAGATTTTTATTGGTACATTCTGCTAAATCGTTACCCTGAGGATAGTAATTTGCAGAATATTTC
>APFE030483661.1:6234-16577 GCA_000404065.3 Pinus taeda | reverse complement strand
GGATCCAAGTGTTCTGGTAAAAGAACAACAGGTTCGTGATGAACTTCTTGAAAAACTTCTGGTTCAGAAGTAACTTCTTGTTGAACTATGATAAGTTCGAGATCAACTTCTAGTTGAACAAATTCAAGTTCAGAAGTAATTTCTTATTGAACAACTTTGGGTTGAGGATCAACTTCTTGTTTGAAAAATTTAGTTGTTGTTTCACTAAGTTCACTTTCAGTGTCCTCAAGTAATTGTAAAGGTTCCACTTTAATAGTAGATAAACCAGTAATTGTAGGAGTAGCTGGAATCATAGTACTTACTGGTATAGGTGACTTTGGTAAATCAGATGAAGAACCAGAAGCTTGTGATGTACTGGACCCAGTTAAATGAGATTGCGTTCGCCGACTAGGTGTAGCTTCAGGTGGTAAAGGCAGTTTACTCGCTTTCCTAAGCGAACAACGGGGTAAAGGTTGATTTTCTTCCATGATTGTCGATTGATTTTATTATAAGAATAAATAAACAAAAAGAGGGTAATCTAGGCAAAAGGATTACCAAGCAACTTTGAACTGCAATATACTGCCTCGGAGGAGCCAAGGACTTAACGTATGTGTAGGTAATCTCCCTGAATGTTGTTTTCGATGTATCACAATATACAAGGCGGCCGACTCGGTTACCTATGGATGGATAGAAACCTAATGTAGTCCTTCCAAATATACCCGAAAGTACGTGGAGGCCCAATCTGTGTTAGCGTCATCTAATGCGAATCCTCACAATGAGAGCATTCCCTTATACTTTTCGTACTATAACACCGCTCGATATACCCGAAAGTTTGTGGACGAGCTATGATATTCTTACATACGTGGAATGAGGTATCACACTTAGAATGTATCATAGAACATTAATGATAGTTGCTATGTTTAATGACGCCGGAACACGTCTCTAGCCTAGACCTCTAAATGTTATGTGTTAAGTTACAATGCTTCATTAGGTTAATTGAGATAAATTTTAGTTAATCTTGTTTAAAATTTTTCCTTTCAGGTTCACCGCGTGATGTTTCTGAAACTCCTAGAATGCAACTATGATGAGAAACAATATTTTCATTTGATTTAAACAATGAAAACCATAGCTAAAAGGGATAGAGAAATCAGAATCTCTAAGCAAAGAGTAGAGCACATCTAATGCAACTTTCCCTATACCATTCTTACAAGCACACACAAACTTCTAAATGCATTATACATGTTTATATTTTCATTCTTTTAAAGTTTATATGAACACAAAGAAACTAAATGCACAAATAATCAATCAATGCTTTTCACAAGAAACGAAGACTTTACGACAGTTTTTTTTCCAAAGAAATGAAGACTTTACGACAATTACTTTTCAGAAAGGTAAAGACTAATCAATGTAAGATAAATTTGAAAATGAATTGATAATTATAAAGAAATATCTTAAGAAACACCAAACAATCAAGGTCAAAGTAGGTCTAGGAGAGGAAATGCAAAATGATTTCAGAGACAAAGAAAAAAATTGAACTTTAGCAAACAACATCAAAAGCAACTTTGGAAAAAATCAAGCAAAAGATGGGTTTTTTGGCTTGACAGGGACCAACGCAACCCTGAGTGGGAGATAGTTTCTTAAAAAGCATTGTCTCTAAGACAAGGGTGCTCTGCAGAGCACTGTCCCCTGACTAAGGATGCTCTGGTAACAGAACATTCCTAGAGTAAGCATTCTAGTGCAAATTTTGACCAAAACATCTTCAAAATGAATGAAAAGAGATCAATGAAGTCAAGTAAAGTCCACTAGGATGTAATATGATAAGGGATAACTACCAGGAATGATGGTCGATCCCCAGTGGAGTCGCCAATTTGCTATACAGAATTTATACCTACGGATAAGTATATCTTCCCTAAGTGGGTAGTACACTTAGAACAACTAAAGTAAAGATGTTTAACATTTTCCCACAATAAAAAAATAAGATAAAGGAACCTACTTGTGATCCTTCGCTTCCTTTGATCTCCTTTGAGTTTCCCCTGTCGCTCACGCTCAAACTGAATTTGCTCAATTGGTACGTGCCAACATAAATAAAAGATGACAACAATCAAAGAATATGATCTATTTATTGTAAACAAATGGAATCGATAGAATTTGAACATGCATTCATCATAGATGTAGACAAAAGTATTGGAAAAGGAACAAACGAATTTATTGATTGATAAAAGGAGGAGTTACACCCAATGTGGTTTGATCTCGTGTCACTCATCTAGCTTAGTCCAAACCCTCATCACACCAATAGAAACATCAATATAGCAACATAACTTTATTTGACAATGATTTCAAGTCTCTAAACCAATAGTATTTCTCTATAATATCCAATCTCTCCTTGGCCCTATGATGGGAGGCCAATTTATAGATGAATGCAAGTGGTTTTTTCATTAACATGGCACTGAATGGTTTTCCAAAATTGGATGATTAGTTTCCATGTTCAAAGGGATGAGAGGATAGAGGATTAGATGATCTAAGGCTATCCTAATTTGAGCTCATCCTGATAGGATAAGAGCTGGGTTCTTTTTAGAATGCTTTAGAATCAAGGAATATTCCCAGAATCCTATGCCAATTTCACTCATCCTCACCTAGAGCAGGCTAAAGTGGGGCTAAGTGCTATGCAACACAGGTATGAATGGGCCTACCTACTATGTAGAGCATTTTCCCCTGATCAAGGCTGTGTTGGTGTCCTAAGGAGGCATTTCGGCAGGGTTTCAAACTATGAAACTTTTATGGATGAAAGCACTCAATGAAGTGGCATGTCTAGGGCATGTAGCAACTGAATTAGGGTTTGATAGACCCTGTTTACACTGATCTAATCATCAGGAGTGATGTTCCCAAATAGACATGTAACCATGATAGAGGGTAAATTATACCTCCTATCTCCTTCGCTTAGGATGCTTCTTCTTCCTTGGTAACTCAGTTTTCAAAATTGTCATTTTTGAACCCAAACTTTGACCTATTATGATGACTACAATTTCGGTCTTTGCTATAATAGAATTATGCCCTAATTCCTTAACACATATGAGAGGATGTAGCCCAAAACAATCCTCAAAAACTTTGCTCTCTCTTCCTTTTTTCTTCCTCTTCATTGCTAACCCTTTAGATATATTTCTTGTCCTTGCGATTGAACTTCTTGGATGATGTTCAAATGAGGTCGAGTGTATTCTTATACATAGCCTTCTTGTGAGGCTTTAATAGCCCTAATGAGGCTGACTTCATCTTAGTAGTCTACCTTGTCTTCTTATAGGTCAACTTGTATTCTTACAGGTCGACTTTGTCTTGGAGGGATACTTTTGACTTTTTTGACTCATAATAAGTTCTTCTTACATGATACAAAATGCCCAATAGGGTCTATTACATAAAACAATGAGTCTTTTGACTTCTTGACTTCATGACAAATCCTAGAGGCACACGATGGGTGATTTGACCTAAAAACAATTGACTTAGAGCATGAAAATCATGTTATAATAATAATAATAATATTTTTTTTATCTTTACATAAAGGACATAAAATTAGTAGTAGATATAATATTACGAGGACTAGGCCTAGTTACATATTTCAACACTCCTTCTTAACTAGGGAGGTATTCATAATACATATATGGTACATGGATATTATCATACTAAATAATTCTCATATGAAGAGTCAGATTGGTAAGCCATCTCACAAATTATCTATTTGGTTTATATCAATGCATCTCACCATATCAACCAACATTGTCATATAGCAAGGTCTTGAATAACAACTCTATCTCTCCACTAGATTAGAGCATAATGTTGGGGATACAATGATATATATACACTTTTATCATTGTCTCTCAAGGCACATATCCCATCCATATTTTCACAATGTATATTCTTTTAGGACCATTCATGTCTTGGATTTACACATCCTAAAGGAGCTTCCTCGTTGACTACTCTTACCTATTTGATGCCCTACCTCATCCCCAAAGAGTGTCGATATCAGTTCAATATGCTTACCCAATCTTCCATTATTTCTTCATAACGTGAATACAAGATGATGTGCCTATCTCTCCCTCTAAACTAGGGAGGATCTACTCATTCCTGTAAAAGGAATATAACCAAGCTCCCTCTCAACTACGGATTTGTTTTCAACAACAATTATCTGATCTTCAATGGAGATAATGGTACTATCAATTGGTTGTAGGGCTCCTCCTTTCTGCATCATCATGTCATGGACAAAATTCAACTTCTTCATCATGGAACCATCTTTTCCTTAACTTCTTTTTAGGGATTTTACCATCTTCTACATAACTTTCCCTTTCCTCTTCATATTGTTGAACCAGGTAATACTAGTCATGCCATCTTCTTTTCATTGGGAAGCGACCTTCTTCATCATCATATAAATATCCTTCATAGTACTACCTCTTTCAAAGTCATGTTCCTTCTATATTTTTCCATCCAAGTCTGGTTGTAGGTGAATTTCTACAACCTTGTGTCGGTAGCCTTGTTCCAATCCAACCAGATGCTTACTTTGAAAAGGAAAAGTGAACTTCAAAAATATAATTGCCTCTTCATGATGGCCTTTCGTCATAATATCAATTTTATCAACATCAACCACCTACATACTATTCAAACCCATCTCCAAGAAATTTACTCTTAATTTTCTCCTTCTGCATCATACTTATCGGGGTCTTCATAACTTCTTGATGGAGATATCATAACTAATCCTTATAATTGTTATCTGATGTTAATTACTCATGTTATCTCAAGTGACTATAGGCACATCTTTATGAACTCTTCTTCCAGCTTCATCATATACTGCTTCCTTGGGATCTCAATACAAAGTTCCTTCACCATAGGAACAATTGTTGCCAACCACCTCATATTATTCACAAGGTCATGTAATGTTGATTCTATCTTGTCATCATGTATAAGAGTTCAAGGCATATTATATTCATGACTTCATGTATCATGCATAAGGAAGAGTCACTTCTTCTTCAATCATGCTCATGAGATAGAGCATTCTAACCATTCTATCTCCAATTAAGTGATGACATGGTTTTATCCATCTATCAAATGTAACAAATATAAGTATACCACTTCCTTCATGTGATCATCTAATATTCCTTTATAAAATTTATTTTTTCTTGCGTGAATATGAAAATGCTTCAACTAAATTGTCATGTTGCACTTCTCTGTCTTCATACATGTGGATCCCACACTAGGTGGAATGTAGACTATCTATGTGACACATGCTTCTTCTAAGTAGAGGTGAATATTTTAACAAATATTCTTTATGGAGGATCTCAATGACCCTTATTCTGAAAATGCTTCTTCCTAATGATGAAGAGGTGCGATGATAATCTTCTATTTTTGTTTTGCTAGATGCCTTCTTTAACCATACAAACTGCTATTTTGGCTATCCTTCCATGCTTCTATGATGTCACTTGACTGAGATGCTTCCTACCATGACTTGCTTTATTCTATAAATTGAAAAAAATAAACTAATGCATGGGAGGGACCTTTTAATAATAGATTTATTTACTTCTTCCTTCTTTGACTTCTTCTCTTACGGTTCTTCTACTTCGTCGGTCACATGGGATTCACTTCCTCCCTTTATTTAATTGTCACCCTTCTTGAGTTTAGGACAATTCCTCTTGAAGTGCCCATATTCATCACATTCATAGTACTGAATCTTAGACATGTCAATTTTCTTTTGAAATTTATTTCAAGGCTCAAACTTTTCAAACTTCGCTTTCCTCGTCACTGCTACATATGCTTGTGTTTATTCATTTGATCCAACATCACTCTTTTGATTTAATATTATTTCTTCAATATTACATAATGATCATAGATCAATGAATGAAGTGGCTTCCTTCTTTCCATAGATGATTGATAAAAGGTTGCCCCATTATTTGGTAATGCATTGAGTACAAGAGTGGTAATGTATGGATCTGTTGTGGCCAGCAACAACCCCCCTTCTTATTTAGTTTTATCACTAATACTAAATAACTGGGGACCCTTATTCAAAAATTTAAAAAATCGATTAATGCTTGTATTTCCTTTTTTAATAAAAATTACTATCATGAACTTAGTAGAATACCCTCGAAAAATCTAAAAAGACTTAAGTTTTATGATAAGTTAGAATAAAATCATTCCTTAAAGAGTGTCGCATCGCAAAAAGGTAATGAATGCCTTCCTACAAGCGAAATCTCTAAGATTGCGAAATCACGATGCGAAATCACACATCAAAAGATCCTCATCGCATCACATGCCTCAACCATTACTTAAGCTGAAATGCCTCAAACCGCCGATATGTGATGGTGCATGTCACAAATTGCATTTTGCAAAAAACACATTAATGGATGATTACCACACACAACAGATTTGCGATATTGCGATCTGCGATATTGCAAAGAAAATCACAAAATTGCCTTATCACAGATATTCAGGGCTCGTTGTTCAAAAAAGATTTTTCCATAAAACGATGCCCAGTTATGCACGTTAATGTTAATCAATGAGTTAGTTGGCATTCATTAATGAAATATGGTTTTGATTTGATCAAAGAGCCATTTCTAATAAGGTGGTATATTTTATATGTTTTCGGCATTTAAATATTTCACGTCACCTTTTTCTTATGATTATTCTCACCTCATTTGTAAACTACAGGAGCAAAGAGCAGAAAAGTATACATAGAAGTGTTTAGGATATTATGGGAAATAAGGGTAAAGCTTCGAGTTCTGAAGATAAAGAAATGACGCCCTTATACACAGACACCACCTGTAACAAATATGCCGGTATTACTACTTGGGAAGGCATGTAAAGTCTACTCGAGGAAGAAAATCCCAAGGTAATGGAGGTTACAGCTACTGCAGGTTCACATGGGTCTTCTGAGGCGTCTATTGTAGAACTAGCATGTTTGTTCTTGCACTGGATAGCGGTTAGGCCCAAAATTTTTCCATACACAGACATGGTTAAATGGGTACTAGACAATGATGATATCACGTATAGAGAATTTAAAGCTCAAAACTGTTAGTGCTCAAATCTGCCTTAGGCTGAAATAAGGCAAGACTCAAGGCCACATCAAACCACGCTCAGCCTCATAGCTAGCCCTACGAGGACAGGAGAGGGCTCTCTCCGAGTCAATCTCGACAAAAGATAATAAAAAAGGCTCGAGATGACTGAATTGATGACTAATTTTAAGCTAGGTATTAAGTACAAAGAGTTTAGGATTGATTTTTTATGATTTTGTTGAAATCAAGGGAAAGGCAATTTTGGGTGCGGGGATGAGGCACAGTTTTTGCAGAGGTCCACTTGGGGCAAGGTAGGAAATTGTTTTGATGCCTTAAATCAGGTGAGATGGATAGATCAGACCGGTGAGAGGCTAAGGAGAGCAAGGGGTCTTAAGGATTCTCCTTAAACTGAAGAAAATATAGAATATTAAACAAATTTAAAGGCAGAGCATAGCAATTTCATGGATTCTACCTTAACACTTCATTTGCTTAATAAGATAAGATTCAATAGAGATAATGATTCACATACACAACTTACAAATACTGAGAGAAAAACACCATCAAGACATAAATCCACATGGATCCCAAGTAGTGCTGCAAAACCCTGGTCTTCCTTTGCCAAAAACGCTGGTAAAATATGTACAATATAGTCTCAAAACTATCTCAAGAGTCCAACCATGAAAATGACTAAGAAAGTAAATAATATAGGCAAGCTAACACATTTCCTTGCCTCTAGGAGTCGAGCTCATCATCCTAGGAGCTGTTTCAACCAATTCTAAACTGAGCACTACAATCTAGGCAATCAAAACAACTTGCATCTATAAGCTAGGAAACCAATTCATTCATTAATTTTTTGCCATTTTATGAATGAATCTTCTAGAATAGGTAAAAAAAGTGTCATGTCAACATGAAATTACATCAATTACATCAAAGAGGATGAAAAATCCCACCAAAAAGTCAAAACTAGTCAATGCTGCGTTTTCCTAAGCTGAAGGTGCAAAACTGGCAAATTTTCCCAACGCGTAGCGCGCCATTTCTCAACGCGTAGCACGCCTTTGGGTCCACTTTTGGGGCACTTCCAGGCTTTCAAATGAGGCTAAAGTGGGCTTGTTGGAAAGGTCTGGATGTCTACTCTCCAGCCCAAGTGGAATTTCTCAATTTGGTGCCATTTGCCCCTCAAAATTGCAATCTCCCAAGACTGCTTTCTGTGTGTCCAAAAAGTGACAGAAGGTCATTTTTTGCTTGTTTTTTGACCTTTTGGGGGCTCAAACCTCAATGAAATGTCTTGGCAGTGGCTGAGAAAGTGTAAGTTGTCATGACAAATCCAAAAATGCAGAGTTTTTGTGAAATGAACCTCCCCATCTTCAGGGTAGCGCGCGGCGCGCTACGCGTTGAGGGCAAAAACCTATTTTTAATACAAAAATTTCAAAATTGACAAAAACTTCTCCAAATTTTTTGAAATTTGGGCTGGGGGTGACCAATCAAGTACTATGCTCAATAAAAGAGGCTTCGGCCAAAATCCAAAGACGATCAAGCTCCTTTTGTCGTTTTTTCTTCTTGACCCTTTTCCTCAATTTTGCCTTAAGACTCCTAATTTGCGCCTTGCAAACCAAGTTCCGGACCTTGTAATGCATAACCATGTGTTTCAATAATGCATGATATCTATCAACCCTTTTCAGCCATTCCTCCCCTACATTTGGTATCCCGGTTGCTTGAGAAACAATCTCAGGTGATAGTGTGAAGTCCACTCCTGCAAGGTTCACATGACCATTGTGCAAATGTAGGACAAACAAGCAGACTAATTCTTGTGATGTTGAATTTGTGAGATCCTCTCACAATACTAAAAACATGATAGGTACCGAAAATAGGTCACTGCAAGTGGACAAGCTTGCAAATGAGCCAAAGAGGTGGGCTCCTCCCTGACATGCTGAGCACCTTTACCACTCTTGTGATGCCTCCTTGGCACTTCTATCTCCGGTGTTGAATCACGGTCATCACTCTGTTCATAATCTGATTCGGTTTCTGACATGGTTTTGGAGGAAAGATGGCTGGAATATATATGCTGACTGTGCACACAATTGTCTGCTGTTTGACTTTTTCCTTTTTCAAAATTCTGTTACCAAGGGGACATATACAAGGGAATTGGTAGGAAAGGGTAAACATTAGGGAAATAGGGGCAATAGGAATTAAACAAGGAATTTAGGGAAGGGAAAGGGCATAGAAGTTATGATATTGTAGGGTTTGGGATGAAGTAGACTTTGGGGTGAAATAGGGTTTGGGATTTTGTAGAGGGATAGTGTAGAATTTTATGAGGAATTTTGAAGGGAAATGTTGGTGAATATGGGGGGAATAAGAAACACAAACGTGGGACAACCTTGGCAGCATATAATCTTAAAACCATAGCAAACTAGGCTTTTGAATCTACACAGCGACTTGGGGTTTTTACATTTAATTTCATGGCATATCTAGCATAATTTATTTACATACATCTTGCCAAAATAAGTACAAGGCATGGACATGAAGTCTACCTGTAGTTTGCTTGAGTTAGAAAAGGATTTGAAAAATTGCGGGCGAATTTCTGGGCAGAATTCCCAACGCGTAGCGTGCCTTGCCCAATGTGTAGCGCGCCCCTGGTAAGTAGCGCACGAGTAAATTTACACTGAGAAAAGTGTGCTGATGCGTAGCACGCCCCTGGTGCATAGCGCGCCCACCCTGATGCGTAGCGCGCACCCAGCTACATAGTGCATTTTGCAGGAGGATTTTGGAGGCCTTCGCAGTGTCGACATCGGATGCAGGATAGCTCGTTGGAAATATCTTTGAGTCTAATTTCAAACACAACTAGAATATTTCAATTTGGAGTTCATTTTCCTTGTAAAAAATCAAATCTCCCAAGACTAGTCAAAATGTGCCAAATGAGGCTGCCTCAAGGCAGAGTGCTGTTGCAGTCAACTTTTAAATGCCTTCCTCAACTCCAAATTGAGCTCATGATAGCTCATTGGAAATATATTTAGGTCTAGTTATCATTTGACTCATCAATAAAGTCATTTGGCTAACCATGGTAGAAGAAAGCGTGATTTTCCCAAGGTCACTTCAGAGGTGCATCCAATTCTCCTGAGGCAATGGTATTTTTGACATTTCTCTAAAACCATGATACCTATGTAAAAAGGGAGGGAGGTTTTTCTTCTTTGGCATGTTGTGGACAAAAACATCTCTCAGTTTTCCAAAATTCATCTTTTATCTGAAACATCGTTTGAGTGAAACTTATCCTGATGTGTGAAACAAGGGATTTTGTCGAAATGAAGCGAAATGAAGGGGATAAGGGGCTTCTAAATTCTTGGG
>APFE030483643.1:7295-30716 GCA_000404065.3 Pinus taeda | reverse complement strand
ACTGGAATGAGAAGCTTTCTTGTTCTTCCCCTTCTTTGCTTTGGCAGCCAAAGCGCAATTTTCTTCATCAGATGCCTTGATGAAGATCCGTCCTTGGCATTCCGCCTGATCTCCTCTTGCACAAGATCCGACCAAAGTCTCTCCCATCTTGGAAATTTCTCTCGACCATTGAAAGAGTCCTGATAGGAATGCCAACTCTTCGGAAGACCAAGGAGAGCCAAGCTCACCAAGTCCTCATCATCAACACTCACCCCCACACTTCCCAGCTCATCCCGACATTGGGTGAGCATCTTCTAAAACTCAATTTCAAACATTATGATCTTGATGATGCAACTTTTTTTGTCAAGAAAGTTGGCAAAACAATTGTATATCTTGTGGTATATGTAGATGGTCTTTTGATGACAGTGAACAATGAGAGCTACATTGCATCCACAAATAAGGAATTGAGCAAAGGTTTTGAAATGAATGGTTTGGGCTATGTTCATTACTATCTTGGTATTGAAGTAACTCAACATTTGAAGTCCATATTCCTTTCTCAAAAGAAGTACATTGGAGATCTATTGAACAGGTTTGGCATGGCCAAATGCAATCCTCTAACTACTCCAATGAAACAAAACTTAAAGCTCACATCCATTGAAGAAAAAGATTTTGAGAATGCAACAAAGTATAGACAACTTGTAGGAAGTCTCAACTACCTGACTACTACCAGACCAGACATTTCATTTGCTGTTGGAATCCTCTCCAAGTTTATGCAAAGCCTTGTGAGGGACATTGGTCTACTGCAAAAAGAGTTCTAAATTAGTTGAAGGGAACTCAAAACTTTGGACTCAAGTATACACAGGTGGGTGACTTCAGCTTGATTGGATAGTCCGATTCACACTTCGATGGAGACAAAGAAACTGGGGTATCTACTTCTGCTTATGCTATGAGTCTTGGATTAGGAGCTGTCTCGTGGAGATCACACAAACAATTAGTTCCAGTGGATTCTACAATAGAGATAGAATATGTGGTAGTAGCTAAGGCAACAAAAGAAATTGTATGGCTCAGGAAGATTCAGGAAGATTTGGAGGTAAAACAAGTACATTTGACTCCACTCACGATTGACAATACCTCTGCAGTAAAATTGGCCAAGAACCCAAAGTTCTATGATCGAACGAAACACATCAATACAAAATACCATCTGATTCGCCATCATGTTGAGGCCAAAACAATCCATCTTCGCCATTGTTTCACTAATGAGCAAATTGCAGACATCTTCACCAAAACGCTTGGAAGAGAAAATCTTGAAAGATTCATAACGATGATTGGACTCACCATCATCCCTTCAGATTAAGGGGGGGAACGTTGACACCTAATCATAGGGATTAGGTGAACAATTGTAAATAATGTAAATAATTAATAAGAGAAAATGAAGAATCATCGGGAGATTAAACTCAATAGTCACTCCCTCATGCATATAAAACTATGAGCAACCTAAATGAATAAACATAACCTCATTTGAGGAGTTACCTTTTGGCCTGACACTTATTAATATTTTTAATAAATTAATAAACTAATATCATTATTTAAAAATTATTTTTAAAAAACTATTGGTTAATAAATTAATTTAAATATTATTTTCAAAAAAAAACTAGCCATTTAAATATCGCCGTACTATTAATATTTTTTTAAATAAACTAGTAAACTAATTATCGTTTATTTAAATATTATTTTCATATTTGCTTTAATATATTAATAAATTAATATCAACAATTTAATAATTTTGTTCAATTTAGCCTTACTATTAAATTATGTCTCCAACATTGGCTTTTCCCCCTCTATTTAAGCCTTTGTCCATAATGTGCCTCTTCATCTCCGGTATTAATGATGAACCACCACTTGTTGGTTCTAAATGTGTGCCCAAAATTTCTTTATATAATTCTATGTAAAGACCTTTATTAATTTATTATAAATCACGAAAACCTAAATACAATAAATAATAAATATAAAATATATATATATTTAAATTTTATTTATTTTTTAATAATTTAACATAAAAGTAAATAAAATTTCCCATATTAAAAAATATTAATAATGGAAGTAATGATGATTGTCCATGTCTTTCAAAAGCGGCGGTCCAAAAGTAGTGTAACGTCGCAAGCAAGGAAGACTCACCGACGAGTCGAAAACGGGATGAACCTGACCCTGTACTTTACCCAACCTGTGGATACCACTGGATTCATTTCGGGATAAATCTTACCTTTTTACTTTATCCAACCTTTGGACACAAATGTAGTATTTGTCCATGTCGGGATAAATCTTACTTTTTTACGTTACCCAAGCTTTGGACGCCGATGGATTGCTCGTCCACGTCGGTACAAATCTGACCTTTTAACTTTACCCAACCTTTGAATGCCAATGGCTTGCTAGTCTATTAAGAGGAAGGTTCTGAGGATAATAGTAATTATGTTATTTATTTTAATTATATTAATTCTTATTGAGAAAATAGAAAATTAGTTTCTATCAAATATTGTTTAATAATTGATATAAATTTATTTTAATTTATATTATTAATTGTAAAACAAAATTAATTTTAATTTTATTGAAGTGTAATTTTTTTAGAATAAAAAATTTAAAGAAAGGCTTCCCCTCAAATTATTTGATCCTTTTTCGTATTGAAAAATCAAAATTAAGATAAATTTATACTCTATATATATACACACACTATGATGACTATAGAAGCAATTACACTCATTCATTTTGAGTAATATAAAAAAATGTTCCATCACTATATTACTTAAATGGCATTGTTTTAATGTAAAAGTGGAATGAATGCTTTGAAATTTTTTTTGAGCACTAGGATTGTGTAGACTACACAACTTAATCTTGTAATTTCATCAATTTTTTATTAAAAAAGGCAAAACATAAAATGTTTACACTATCCAAAATGTCTAGCCATAATATTTTTTTTTTAATTGTTGTATAACATAATTGACATTGAAATATTTTATTTGATATGAATATATTAAAATGTCATTGTTTAAAAATGTTATGGTTTGACCAGAGGAGATTTTTTTTTGGCCAAATTTTAAGTTTTGTTGTTTAAAATGGGGGTTTGACTATATTTATGGATTTAGCACCCTAAAAATATTTTCTAACACCCCTTGGTAAAGATAGTGACTTTAAAATTATCTTGTTTGATTTTGAAATTACTAATGGAATGTGGATGTTTAAATATTAACTATGAGAAATGTTTTTTAATTAATTTTTTTCCCGTTGAAAGAACCAACTACAAAGCTATCTGAAAGGATTGTAAAAGTAAATTTCATATTCAAGACAATTGGGGACAATTATGGGATGAGGTGGTCGGGTGCCCAACCTCTTCCTCTTGAGACAAATTTGTCAAGAGGAAAGGAAGCCAAGAGGGTAAAGGGGAACATGAGGCAAAGGAGAAGAACGAAGAGACCATCAAAAACCTCTAACAAGATGTTGTAGAGGAAGGTAGGATGTTGCCAGGTATAAAAGTTCTTGCCTGATTTGTCAATGGAACTTAATTGTAAACTCTAGCCAGGTGGTCATGGGGGTGTCTTGAATATGAAATTGGCTCAAGGGGAGACTCAAGAATGTGTATGGTCTCAAAAGTAGGGAGGACAATCCTTATCCTAGTAGCTTTACATTTGACTTAATATGAAGGAAGCTTGAATCATATAAGTATTCTAACACTGCCATTTTGCTAAAATCACTTAACAAGTCTATATAGTTTAGTCATATGGGTGGTGATACTTTTTTTGTACAAAATGTTTTACAAATGAATAAAATGAGATTCAAATGTTGTAGCGGGAAGTTTTTATTTTAGAAAATTTGAATTGCATTTTATCATGAATCTCATGAAAGGATCACAGTTTCTAAACAAAACAATGAAAAAAAAAATAGGACAAATTTTAATATTAGTCATGTATGAAGCATGGGTTAGTTCCCAGGACAAGTTGTAAGGAACAATAACCCGAGACTAGTCCCATTCCCCTATACATGATACAATAAAAAAAAGTAAATTGAGGTTTGTTTGAGAAGAAACCCTTAGAAAGAAAACATGTAAACAAACTTGCATGTGGAAAAAAAAATCAAATAAAATAACATGGATAGTGTGTTTGTTCCTCTGCAAATTTTAATTATGTGCAAACCTGATGAGGAAAGCAACTGGAGAGATTTAAAATTCCAGAAAAGAAACAATATCACTCCAACAAGTTTTGGGTACAAAACTATAATTTTTCAATAATTTAAGAAAACATTAATGAGTTTGAATAACCAGAAATTATGCTTCACTTCACATTAAAAGGAAAATGAGAAATCGACTACTTGGGTAACATTGTTCATAACAATAAAGGACCAACAACAATAAGAACAATTTTTTTGACCTTGTAACTAGTAAAAGAAATCATACATGATTGTATTTAGAACAACACGAAAGTACCAGATTGTAACTACATTTGTAAAAACATGAATTTCATTTAATAAGCAATTGTAAACTAATCATTACAAAAAAATTTATATCAAATATGCTTCGATACTTTGGAGTCAAGGTCGTGGCCTCACATCAAAACATAACAACTAAAACAGTAAATAAGTGGCATAAGGGCATGGAATAACCCTAGATTAAGAGAATCTAATTAATTTACAATAATTTCAGTGCAATAGTCATGGTCACTGTGACTACCAAAGCCCTAAGGAACCCAGATAGAAACTTTGCACCCATGTTCCTAGAAACAAAGATAATAAAGGAGTAGAGAATGTTAATGGAGAACCTAAGATATTCGTAATTTTGATAAGAAAACCATTGTCGGAGGCCACCTAGAAAGAACTCTACCCGCAAAATACACAAGTAGGAGTTATTATTAAATAAAACAAAGATCTCTATGCCAATGATATTTTGAAGGGAAAGCGGCTAACAAAAATTACCTGGAGAGGGGTCTTTTTACATTCGCTCCTTCACATACCTGGAACGTAGGTTACATACCCATAATCTATATTAGACTTTCTAAATAATAGAGTGAGAATAAAGAAAAATAATGACCTGATCAAATGAAGTAACCACCTGTGAAATGATGTAAGACGAAAAGAAAATTCTAGAGTAGATAAGGTCTCCTACTAAGCTGGGTGTAGGATGGTAGCCCCTTGAGCATTAGTGGAGGGTCATAATACTATCCTTCATGAGGAATGAGACCTTTCATGGTGGACATCACACACACATTTGCAAGTTAGAGAGATGTATATTGGAATTGGTCACTCGAACACCCCAAATGTAATAGTAAATGAGTCTATACTCTAGTAAGATAGGTTCTGTAGTGGAAGAAGGGTTCATACTGTGCTCCGGGGTTAACAAATCTATCCACCAAGTAGGAATTCCGTCTTGTCGCAAAGCCATCATACACGGTGAGTGAACGTCAAAATGAACTCTAATGTGGTTCAGGGTTGAGGGAGGTGGTTACTCAAAACCCTCCCAAAATTTTGATCTGTTGATTCGAAACCCTACTTAGAAGAGCCGTAGATAAAGTACCCTTCTATCGCGGTGACAAGTGGCAAACGCTTAGGAGAACATCATGAAAGTTCGATCACAAAGGGTAAAAAACATTGGGATTTGAACAATAGTGTTATGATCAATAAATTTGATACACTACCTCCTCATGATAGATTGGTGCAAAGTTATATTATATGAGTTGCAAACTTAATGTATTAATGCCAATGTTTAATAAATGAGTGATTCCAGAAAGGCTATCCTGGGAATTATTATAGTTAGGAACTCCGCACAATTTTTATAATCAAGTTATCTAAACCATGGTATGGGTTTTATTATATATCATTGTTGTGTAAAAAAAAATGATGTTGATTTGTTAGGTGTGTTACATGTGGTATCAGAGCCTAGTTTCCATACTATGGCCTAATGGGTAGACTAATGAATAACAATTTATGTTGTATTATTCACAGATAAGAAAGAGATATATTGTAACAAGATGAGAAGGGGAAGGGGTGCAACAATTTCACCACCAACAAAGCCTCCTTTGGGGTTTTGTTCAACACCTTTTTTGGAACCCAATCCAAAATTATGGATTCAGTTGGAAAACAAGTCTCAAAATGCCAATGCTGTGTTGTTAGGGACAGTGCAACAATTAAAAGATGAGATAGAAAATTTAAGAACTAATAATGAATGCATGATGCATGAATAAGAAAGGATCATGCTGATTTTAAGCTATAGGAAACATAGGAACTCCATTTTGAGCTCTGACAATGGTAATTGAGCTGAGTCTTATTGGAGAAGGGAAAACAACATACTCGAGGAAATTCAGACACAAGAATCAGAGAGTAATCATGGAACCCATGATAGGGACTTTGAAAATG
Organism: Pinus taeda; assembly: GCA_000404065.3. NCBI lineage: Eukaryota > Viridiplantae > Streptophyta > Pinopsida > Pinales > Pinaceae > Pinus > Pinus taeda. The sequence continues at coordinate 24,344 of APFE030483643.1, read as the reverse complement.
TTTCTAATAGTAACATACACAATGGAGGTAAAAGACAGAAGACGAAACTTTAGGGGGAATTTAGAAAGATAAAACCTCCTAGTTATGATTGTGACACTAAGGAAGCAACAAAATCCTTGTTAATTAATAGCAACACATATTTCCATATTTATGAATATGATGAGAAATTGAAGGCTTGGTTAGCAAATTATCAACTGTAGGGAAAAGTAACCTTGTGGTGGGAGGAAGTAAAAGAAATACATGGAATAGATGAACAAATAATTACTGGGAAATTTTTAAGAAATATTTAAGGGAAAATACTTAACTAAACAATTTTATGACGATAAAGCTAAGGAAATTGACCATGGATGAGTGCATGGAGAAATTTACCTCGTATCCTACCCACTCATATGGAGGAACATATATAATTTGAAAATCCAAAAACCATGGATGACGCTGTATGAAAAGCAAGAATATGTTATCATCAGATGCAAAAGAGAGATAACAACAAAACCTAGACAACTAAAAAGGGGCAGAAAAATGCACATGTTAAGAATAATAGAATAGGGAATTTTAAGAATTCCTGATTTGAAATTGGATTAGGTGATTTCTTCCTCTTTTCCAAAATCAAATAAAACAAAAATCTAGACTGTGTCGATGCTTTGCAAGGTTTAAATTGGGCCTTGAAACAAACAGGTTTCCAATATCTCTTCAAATCATGAATTAGTCTTCATATGTTACTTAACATAATGGACATAACAACACATAATTCATGCAAGCATAATGAAGAGAAAGACAAAAGGTTTGTTGACGAAGTTCACCCCTCCTAGGCTACATCTCTAGGCCTATCAATATGACTAGACCACTCATATATTCAATATCAAATGAAGTACATAAACATTTTTTCTAGGTAAACATGTGGCTATTACCCCTACAAGGTAATTTTCTCCTACAAAGAACTCTCACAATAACAATAACTCAAAGCATCTCCTACAAAGATGACATACTTCAACTGAAATGAGCTAAAAACAACATGTGAACCCTTCAACTCCACATTGAAGCACATATTCAAACCTTCATGTTAAGAGAATTTGAACTTGAGATGAAACCTGCAAGTTACAATTGTTGCACTAGACTTCTAGAAGTGAGAATAGCCCTACAAGGTCTTCTCCATGCCCAAATACCTTCTAGTACTGCTTCCAAACCCTGACTGGTCCATACACCTTTAATCTCAAACTTGCAAAAGGACTCTATAGATGTGCTCAAATAAGAAATTAGAGATTACCAATGGATTCATAACATCGAAAAACCCCTAAGTAGCCTCTTTTTGAGCTCAATTTGGATAAAAACTCAAAATGTTATGAGCTTCCAAGATCTCTCTTAAATTTCACTATTAACCATCCTACAAATTTGCCCTTCCATCTATCAGTTCTACAAATCTGCCCCAAAATTCTCTAACAGAACGAAAATTTCTTTACTTTCCGGTGCATTTTTTAGATAGTTAATATAGCCTTGAACCCCTTAATTCGAAAAACACGGCCACATAGCCGAGGGCTGAACCTTAACACCTGCCCCTGCTAGTTAAGCCCCTAAAAATTGGGGAAAAGGTTGTGTGAGGTGCCTTGGGTCTGAGAGCTAGGCAATTGACCCACCCTATCCGTCAGAGCTCCCAATCCACAAGTGCACGGTCACATTGAAGTTCATATGACCTTCAAGTTTGCCCCCCTTCGTAGACTCCTCCACATAGCACCCAAACTTTGGGCTCGTGGTCACATCAAGGGCCATATGGCCTAGGCTGGGGTAATACCTTTCATGCCCTCCACCGAGCCCTTTTTGTGTGATGGAATTGGTCATGTGGTGGTCTTGAAACAATGGGATGGTCCCATGTTTCTGCCCCCCCAAATTGTTTAACGCTCTGACATATATGTTGTGGTTCGGTGGTTGTTTCCATGGGTATTGGAACTTTGGGTCGGGGATAAGACCGCACCCTTGGCTCCCATGTCTACGGTCTCGTGGAAATGGGGTGATCAGGAGCTAGGGATTATCCCCGACCTCGTCCCCCAAATAAAAACAACATACCATTTAAATATAATCGAACCACATTACCTATTAAGAACCCTGTGGCATGGAAGTAAGGCGTTGTGTTGCTGCTTTACCGGTCTCATATTTGATTCCTATAAGGGAATTTCGACCCATAACATAAATTTTGACCAATACTGGGATGCCACGTGGCGACCTCCCATTGGGCCATATGGCTCGCATCCGTAGTGCTACTTCACAAACAACCACCAATCAAATTCAACCACGTGCGCGAAAACTAGTGAACCAGAACATGTCACTTGTTAGCTTTTGGTTGGCTCGTACCTATATAGTTAGCCAACTGACTCAACATTATGGTCAACTTAGTGAACCGCCTAGTCAAGAGGCCTCCTCAAATATTGCTTTTTTTGGGAAAATGATCAAAATGCGATATCAAGATGATACAATATCAGTTTTGAGAGATTCAAGTTGTGTTGGATTTAGATCGACGAGCTCTTTGATTTGGCACTAGTTTCAAGAAGTTACATGAACTTTAATTTTTGAGCTTAAAATTGATCACCTGATCACATCTCCCCACTAGGAACTTTTGGACTTCAAAAGTTTACATCCCTGGTCAATATAAAGAGGCTGGAACTGAAAACATTCCAAAAAACTCAATCCAAAATGAAAAATTTTCAATTGGTGCCCTTCAAGCCCACAACAACTTAACTCACTGAACCTTTGACATAGCACGTGCATTCGTGGCATACTAAAGAATATCCTTAATTTGACTACATATTGGAAAATACCTCTAAAAATCACCTTATTTAACCCCCTACAAATATAAATCTAATACACTTTCCCAATTTATAAAACCCCTATTTTCACTAAATATTGTATGTATCCATTTTTTTTTTCACATTTTTTTATACCCTTTTATTTTTATATCCCTTGTATAGTGACATGATGCCTCTCTTATGACCTCACATGCATTCTACAATACACCTTTATTCTTTTGATATACATTGTAAATGAATATTAGTTGCACCTTTCTTCTTTTGATAGACATTGTAAATGCATATTAGTTCTCCCATAATGCAATTACTTAACCCACACTCAAGCACATCTCACTATGGTTTGTGGCATTTAATGGTGTAAGGCACACAAAGATCAACCATGTTTTAGGAAGATTGATTATGTACATGTATATAAATTGATCTATATGATGATGAAAAATCAACTGATGAATCTTTATGAATAGGTTTGCACCAAATAAGGTGTTCAAGCACAAGTCAAGACCCTCTAGATGCAAGAAAACTATCTACAACAAAGGTTGGGGCCCCAAATCTCAAATCGAGGGTGAAATACCAACCTAGACATGCTTAGAAGAAGAGGATGGAAAAGTACCAACACATGCACTCTTAAGGGAATAACACGAAAGCATGAAATCACCTTTTGATTCACTTTCATCTCACCAATGAGATATGGAATATCACTCATAAACTATGTAAAATGAAACAATGAATTGGAGATAACACAAGCATTAAATGAATGGACTACAACTATAACATAAGACAAATTTTTGGTTGTAGAGGTGATCTGCTCCATTTGGCTAGCTCAAAACAATGGTGTATTCCAAAATAAATCTCCAAACGTCTACAATATTTTCTACATGTTGAAGGCAAGCATTACCTTATCATGCACCTCACTAAAGGCAAGGCTTCCTTGCACTCTCATACCTTTGAAATACAATTCTAAAGGTCACAACCAAGCCAAACCCCACATTGGTGTATGGACCCCCTTACTTGTGGGACAATGTACCCACATCCACACAATGATTTGACCGCTAAGTCAATGAAGGCATACATACTCTACCCCCTGTGGTTTTGAACCTATGACCTCTTAGGAGGAAACACATGCTCTTAACCATTAGGCCCACTCAATCTAGAAATAATGGATTTCTCTTTAAGGTCTCTTTTACATAATGAGTGATTACATTGGAATCACAATGGAACTAACATCATATAGGAAATAGAAACGACCCTGGGAACGATATTAAGAACTAATATCACTTCCTTGAAATAGGAATGACCCTGATATTTCTATAATCAGATAATCTCTTGAAACTTTAAGCTAAACAATATTATAGTAATGTATTGAACACCAAGAAACAAGAGCCTTATCACCCTATAATGAAGCAACCTATGCAAGATCATATTTACAAAAAAGACGTGCTAGAGAAAATCTATGTACACAATCCTGCAAGAGAAAACATCTCTAATGCCAAAATTAGTTGAAAAGCATGATATGGGACTTTCAAATTCAAAAACAAATTGAGAAGCATGGGATCAGATTTCTAAGATTTTATATAATGATTATCTGAACAAAGGTTCTTGCAAGACGAGCTTAAATGTCCAAGGGATTAAGCCAATTGTTTATATAAACACTTCATTTAATATTGTTGTATAGCACTTCAATTAATATTGCCTTCTTAGTGTCAAGATTAGAATAGAGAACAACTATTTTCTCTATATACAACCATGATTACCCTGACAAATAATAATAGTGCTTTTTACTCATAAAAATTAGAACTTCGGTAATGGTTTGATGATTCAGATGCAATCTTATGTTCATTGAAAATTATTTTCAAATCGATAGCATCCAACTTTTAAAATGAAATTGATCAATTAAGATTTGTAATTTTAGGAATTAGCCTATGTTAAATATTTATAATATATATTTGATTTAAAACACTATTAACACTAATTCCAAGAAAACATAACCACCAGATAATTAACCCAATTACTCTATTATGCAAATAAGTGTTTTTCACTAGTAATGATGATTGTCAAATTTTTATAATATATATTTGATTTAAAACACTATTAACGCTAATTCCAAGAAAAGAAAATCACCAGATAATTAACCTAATTACTCTATTATGAAAATAAGTGTTCTTCACTAGTAATTATGATTGAAGTTTGATCATGGATTAATGATTTGGGGCGGGCCAACATTCATTGAAAGTTATTTAAATCAACTTACTCTACTATGCAAATAAGTGTTTTTCACTAGTAATTATGATTGAAGTTTGATCATGGATTAATGATTTGGGGCGGGCACCGGGAGAGCGGACCTACTGGCTCCTCTGCTAAAGAAGCAAGAGTTGGATCCCCAGCCCATATTTGGGAGACATATGGATTTTCAACCCTGTTTTTGGTTACACATAGGAGGGGGCCATTCCTCTTTCCTTATGCCCCCAAGTGCATTTTTCAATGCCCGTCTTCCATTAAGATACAGGATGCTAGCTAGATACAGGAAGGTTCCATTTTCTTCGTTTGCTGGTTCAAGTGGTGATAATTCAAGTAAGGCATAAACTATTGATTTGTTCTGGAAGAATTTCTACAACAAGATTTCTCTAGAAAATTTTTACAACATTCAAATTATTTTAAACTTTACAATTTTATGTATATCAATTTTCTAAAAATAAATATTTATTTTATATATTATATAATTTTTTGGGAAAAATAATTTCAAAATAATTAACTCAATTATTCTACTACATTTTAATTAAATTCTATACTTCTCTAATACATATAAAAAACACTGCCCAAAATATATAATATTTTATTGAGAATTATGTCAAAATAATGTACATATTTCATCCATCAACATCATGGATTGGTTAAATTTGCAGGTATGGATCCTCCCATATTCTTCTTCATGACCCTTCACAGTTTAAAAAATTGATAGCTTCTGCAAGCTATAATCTTAGCAGCAAATCAAATTTGAAATGAATTAATAATTTAGGAGAATTTGGAAGCCCACCTAAAATTTCAACAAAATAGAAGGTATACAGTTTTGTGCTGTCAAGCAAAAAGTAATTCCACACTTCCCCTAAACTCTACAAAGACACTAGTTCTTGCCACTAATACAATGAAGCCCTTTCTATTTTCCATGACCTGAGTTTATAAAGAGAGGAGATATAATTCACACAAGTACCAAAACATTGATAAGTAGCTATACAAACTACAATAGCCCATAAACATTATTAACAGAATTATATACAAAAATAATACCATCAACTAAAGTAGTATCATTCCCTTCCTTTCCCACCTCAATTCCTACAGGTTATCACATTCACTTCAATAGAATGTTATCCTTACTTCATCACAAAAAATGTTTCATGGTCTACATAAGGCACATTTGTTACAATACATGAAGAACACAAAGAAAGGTTTGTGGAAGATAAATATGACACTTCAAGTCAACAAATAATGCACCACTAAATCAAAAGTATTCAAGGTTAAACACAAAAAAACATAGATTTAGGACCTACTCCAACCGTAAAGCAAATATAAAAAATGCGGGAATTGTTTATTTTTAATTTTTAAGATGCTTTAAGGGTTCCCAATAAAATGCATATAGATCAACTATCTCATTAAAACAAAGAACATGATCCGACAACTTAAAACTGATACTAAAACAAATATAATGAAACCTATCTTTGTAGAATAAGAAAGACAAATGAACCATAATCAAGAAGGTATTAGCAACACACAATTCCCAGAAAGACTCACCCCAAATAGATTCTACATCGGTGTTACATTTGAGATTTGCTCCTAAATCCTTCTCTGTTTAGGTCTCAAGCTTCATGAGATGCAACAAGATAGAGACATAGTCTAGGTTAAAAAGCTAAAATCAACAAGATCTTGAACAAGAAAATTAGAATATTGGGGGTACACCCAAACACCTCTAGGATTTCAAAGCTATAGATATAATGGACTCTGAGAAATAACATTTTGCATCTCCTTACTTCAGATAATGTATAACAGGCAATAAGAACTATAAAGCATCTAAACCTAACCATTTTCCATACTACTAATAAATTCAATATATTGAGAACTAAATATAGCTACATAAAAATTCATGGATAATTCGTTACGTCATAAAGAAAAGACTAATAAAATCATATGAAAGAAGCTAAAAACTGTAGTGAACATTTATAAAAGGAACTAGATAAGTTAAATTTACAAAAAGTAAATTGATAAGAAATGCAAGTTAAATAACCAAAACCATGACAACTAATCGGTGACTATGCAACTGTAGCAAGAGTCGCTGCAAAAGCCAAGTTCCATTTTCACAATGATATGTAGGATAGAAGTAATCTATCATTGCAATATTAAATAAACACTCCTAAAGTTTTCCTCCTCTCTTCAAACTCTAAACCTAGGGCAGAACTCCCATTGAATAATGTGTAAATTAAGAAGCTAACCTCCAACAATGCACCAATTTAAGCCATAGAAGTTCAGTTGCATGCATTAAGTGGGGGCTCAGGGGTCTGTTTCACTGTAGTGTGGTTGGAAAGTGAACCAATCTCGTATGAAATTTTTCCTCCTTGACCTTCAAGTATTTTTTCCCTTGGTTCATGCACTTCCTTCACTAGCTCTGCATGTGACCTGGGCATAGTTCCCCAATATACCTGCACCATCAAAACCATTCTCCTTTGTTACACCAATTGAATCTTGCTTGGGTTCCTGAGGCTTTCCCTTACTTTCCAAATCCTTGTGCTTTTCTTCATTCTCTAGCACTGGATCTTTCTTTATGGCACCTTCTGCCCCTTGTGGTGCCATCTCTTCTGCCTTCTCAGCCATTTTATTTATTTCTTCAGTTTTGGACCCATGTATTTTTTCTTTGTTTTCTATTTCCCTTTGGTCATCACTCTCTTCTTCTGCTTCCTTCTTCTTATCAAGATCATCTTCTCCCTTCCCTTCTTCCTTTTTGTGATCAACATCTTCCCCTATTTTAGCCATATCTTCCCCATGATGGGTATCATGCATTTATTCTTCCTTACTAGCTTCTAGTTGTGATTCTTGTTTCTCTGCATCTTTTGAATCTCCTTTTGATTTTCTAGATCTCTTTGGTTTTTTCTTCGATTCACTTTCTAGTGTTTTGGTTGGTGATTCCTTTACTTTTCACTTATCCTTGAAGATCTCCTTGTTGGTGTTACCTCACCTATGGTACAAAGAAAATGTCAAATTATATTTTCTAAAAGATACATGTCAATATCCTCACAAAAAGGGTATGGATTTCAAATAGAAAAAAAAAACAAAGACATGTGTAGAATTTCCCACTGTATATCACTTGATAATGCAATATACTAAAGCAAAATACTTGATCTACTTATACAACCAAACTTGCGGAAGCTTAATCGATTTTGAGAAAGATCAATTACAACACAGGTAACAGAGAATGAAAAATCAATCACACATGAACACAAAAGAATACTCTAGGGAAAGTCTCAACTAAAATCCATGATCTCTGTATTATCATACACGTGGAAATATGTCCGGAATACACAAAGATTTAGCTCACAAGCTATCCAGCTCTCAGTACAATCCCTCAATGCTGCTCATAAACTGAATAAACACAACATATGCCTTCCCTTAGTCCTCCAAGCCTCCTATTTCCTTGTGTAGTTTCTCCTGGGTCCTCTGGCTGCCACCTATGTGAATTGACCTCTCACACAACTCACCAAACTCATAAGTAACTGCGTAATCTCCAAGGAATGAATTCCTTCTCCATGCAAGAGATATCCTCAATGGAATATTCCTGCAACTGATAGTACATTGTCCCATCATCTGATCTCAACTGGGTCTTTGACTGAAATGACATGCATGAGTTATTTATGAGAGAATATTTAGTTATTTGAAGTGCAACAATTACATGCATGCATGCATTAACTAACTGAACTCACAATCAGTTCCACAAACTGTTGGAACTAATCTAACTGGACTTAAATCAGTTAACTGAGGTAACTAGTTACAACTCAAAGTACAACTCATCCTGATCTCCTTAATCAAGGGATAACTTCCTCAATCAAAGGGGAAACTATTGCATGTCTTCACATAGACTTCATGTTTGACTTTCTCCAACTAATTAACTCAAGATGAATTAATTAATTATTTTTCAAACAGATGCTAAAGTCAAATTCAAATTTTAATTCTCAATTTTAGTTCAGGGACTAACTAAAATTGGAATGTATCCTGAAATGCTATTTATAACAGTGCTATTTTTAGCATTTCTTGTTGTTATTTTCAACACTCCCTCTCAACAAGAAAGGGATTATCTGTCACCCCAATCCTATCTCTATGGAACTTGAACTTGCATTTTGGCAATGCCTTAGTCAAAATATCTGCATCTGGTTCCTCGGTCGAAACATACAACAACAACATGATCCTCTTCACTACACAGTCTTGAAGATGATGATACTAGATATCGATGTGCTTGAACCTGTCATGAAATACTGGATTCTCAGAGAGTTTGATACAACTCTAATTATCGCAATAGATCATAATTGGATCCATCCTCTGACCAAACAATTCAACTAGAATCTTCCACATCCAAATGGCCTCACATGTTGCCTGAATGGCAGCTATGTATTAAACCTCTGTTGAGCTAAGTGCAACTGACCTTTGTTTCCTGTTGTACCAAGAAACTACAGCTGAACCAAGGTTTAAGATTCCTACTGAAGTGCTCTTTGGGTCTGATGGACTCCCTGCCCAATCTGCATCTGTGAAGCCCTAAAGCTTCACTCCCTTTGTTCGTCTGTACCACAATCCATATTGAGATGTGCCTCTGAGGTATCTCAGCACATGCTTTGTTGCTATCCAAAACAACTTGGTAGGCTGAACCATAGCTTGACTCAATTTGTTCACGACAAAGCACAAATCTAGTCGTGTGTTCACTAGATACATCAATGAACCCACAAGCTACCGATAAATAGTAGCAGATAATACCTCACCTGAAGTAGCATCCTCCTTCCTCCAGTTACCAGCTAGAGGAGTTTGCATGGGCTTGCACCTCTCCATGTGGAATCACCTGAGTATCTCATTGGCATACTTGCCTTGAAACATAAACACTTTCCCACCCTTCTGCCACACTTCCATGCCTAGAAAGTAGTCCATAAGACCCATGTCTTTTATCTCGAACTCTCTTGTAAGGTCCTCCTTGCAAGACTTGATCAACTGATCATCACCTATCATTATCATATGATCAGAATAAAGAATAATGATCAATGTCTGACCTTCTACCATGATGTGGTAAATGTTTGAATCTACTTCACTCTTTGTGAATCCCAACTCGGCGAAATAGCTGTCGATCCTGGTATACCAAGCACAAGGTGCTTGCTTCAGCCCATACAAAGCCCTCTTGAGTCAGCACACATGTGACTCATGATTGAAGGTCTCAAATCCTTCCGGCCGCTCAATGTACACCTCTTCCTCAAACTTCCATTGAGGAACGCAGTCTTCACATCCATCTGAGCTGATAGTGCCAACATCAATCTGATAGATGAGTACCTTGCTACAGGAGCAAAAGTCTCATTGTAGTCGATCCCCTTGACCTGTGAGAAACCACAGGAAAAAAACCTTGCCTTATGTTTCTCAATACTGCCATCAGCTACTTGCTTTACCTTGTAAAGCCATCGGGAACTCACCACTGACTTGTCCTCCAGTCTTGGGACAACATCCCAAACGCATTTCTCAACAATGGAGTCGTACTCCTCCACCATTGCGTCAACCCAAACTGGTTGCTGCAATGCTTCCTCGAATGAAGAAGGTTCGGTCTCTACACACTCCCTAACCAGGGCCATGTAACTAGTGTGTCTCTTGGGTGACCTCCCCTGTCTGCGCTAAGGAGATGGTTGTCCCACAATCTCTCGTGCATCCAACATCAACTTGTTAGCTTCCCTTGAGTGTTTCCACCCATATTTGGAAGACTTTGCATGAGTGGATGTCTCCACTCCTAGATCCTATGCATGCGGCTGCTCCGCATAAGTTTGAGGCTCCTCCTCCTTAGGAACTAAAAGTTTCTCCTCTGCATGCAACTTTAGCTCCCTCTCAAGTGACACTCACATGGCTTTCTACTCGTCAAACTTTAGATCTCTGTGTACCATTGTCCTCTGACTGGTAGGAAAGAACACCCGATAGTTGTGGGGTGTATCAATGTACCCCATAAGTATCCCCAACTCAACTGTTTGATCTAGCTTCTTCCGGGCATCTTTGGTCAGATGGCAATAAATTGATGATCCATAGATCCTAAAGTGACTGAAATCTGGTCTCTTCCTAGAAAAAGGCTCTATTGGTGTCTTCATTCCTAGTATATGATGTGGGCTTTTGTTTTGCAAGTATACTACTGTATTACATGCCTCAACCCACAAATGAAGTGGTAGGATTTGGTCATGCATCATCGCTTGAGTAGCTCTCGCAATTGATATGTTCTTCCTTTCGGCCACCCCATTCTGCTGTGGGTTATGGGGTGTTGTCAACTCCCATTTAATTCCTTCTGCTACACAGAAGTCCTTAAACTGTTGGGAGACATACTCTCCACCATTATTGCTAGGCAAGGCCCTTATTTTATTGCATATTCTTTCTCTGCCAAGGCTTTGAACTCACAAAACCTTGAGAAGGTTTGATCCTTCTTCTGCATAAAGTAGATCCAACATCTACGAGAAAAATCATCAATAAAAATAACATAGCACCTTTGTTTAGCGGTGGAGGCTGTAGAGAATGGTCCACACACATCTGTATGAACTCGCTCTAGGATTTCTCCAGCTTTACTGTCTCGATCCTGAAAGGAAGATTTCACATACTTACCCAAGGTACAACCTTTGCATGTATCCATTCGTTGCAGTTTCCCTTGGGAAGTCCAGTAGAAATCTACTGCATGATCTTCAAGGCTCCATGGTGCAAGTGGCCCAATCTTCTACGCCATAGCTCGCCAACATCTTGGCTCTGCACCAACTTTGCTTTGGAACTCAATGCAGCATCGTCATCTACCTCCAGCTTGTAGAGATTCTTTACTTGAATCCTAATCCTTTTCATCTGTCCAGTGCTGATATGCCTTAGGAATTCCTTTCCTTTGCTAAAGCTACATCATAGCCTTTGTCTTCCAACATATCGACGGACACAAGATTATTCTTTAGACCCGACACATACTTTACATCAGTCAAGGTGAGAGGAGCTCCATGCTCCCTATGAAACACAACTATACCTTCACCTGAAACATGGTACTTTCCATCATCGCCTATCTCAATCCACATCTGGAGGTCCTTCTCCTCCAAGGTATTGAAAAGATTCTTGTCGCCGGTCATGTGGAATGAAGCTCCACTATCCAGGTACCAAACACACCCCACCATCGATGAAGCCATACATGTGATGAGGGTGAAATCCAATTCGAACTGTGAGGTGAGTGCCTCACCATATGATCCCTTCGAGGATCCCTTCTTGGATTTCTTCTATGGACAATTCGTAGCATAATGGCCCACCTTATGACAATGAAAGCGTCTCACTTTCGATTTGTCAATCTTCTTCCCGCCATGGGAAGAACTGGATTTGAAATGGGATGTGTTCCCTTTCCCTTTCCTTGCCTTAATCACTAAGGCTATATTTTCTTCATCATCTTGCTTCGATAAAGATCCATCTCTAATGCTTCTCCTTATCTCCTCCTACATTAGATCCGACCAAAGTCATTCCCAATCTGGTAGTTTCTCTCTTCAATTTACGAGTCTTTGTAGTTATGCCAGCTCTTAGGAATACTGAGGAGAGCAAGAATCACCATGTCATCATCGACTATCGTGATCCCTACACTTCCAAGCTCATCCCTGCAGGTGGTGAGCTTGTTTAGATATGTAGAGATCGTGTCGCCCTTTTCACACTTGATTTTCTGAAGTTTGTCTTTCAGTGCCAGCTTCCTCTAATCACTGCTATTATGATATAGATCCTTCAATGTTTTCCACATTGAAAACGTTGTCTCCTTCCCATGGAGACTCGAGACTATGTGGTCTTGAACTCCCTCTAGAAGGATTCTCCTCACTCTAGCCACACATTTCTTCCATTCCACCAATTCTTGGGCATTAGAAGTTGTTGGCTTGGGGACTTCTTAACCAATGAATTCCTTTAAACCGTTGTCATCTAATACCACTTCCATGCGATCCTTCGAGGCTATATAATTCGAGTTTCCATCAAGGGGATACTCGATTCTCAAACCGTTGAATGCCATTGGTGAAATTTGAGATGTGATAAGAATTCAAATTCTATGATTAGGAACTTCAAACTTCGAACTTCTCCCTTCTTTGTATAATTTGCTTCGCTTTGATCACCTTTTCTCTGATACCATGTAGAATTTCCCACTGTAGATCACCTGATAATGCAATATACTAAAGCAAAATACTTGATCTACTTCTACAACCAAACTTGCGGAAGATTAATTAATTTTGAGCAAGATCAATTAGAAAAAATATAACAGAGAATGAGAAATCGATCACACATGAACATAGAAGAATACTCTGAGGAAATCCTCAGCTAAAAACCCTGATCTATGTATTATCATACAAGTGGAAATATGTCTGGATTACACAAAGCTTTAGCTCACAAGCTATCCAACTCTCAGTACAATCCCTCAATGCTGCTCATAGACTGAATAAACAAAACATATGCCTTCCCTCAGTCCTCCAAGCCTCCTATTTCCTTGCACAGTTTCTCCTGGGTCCTTTGGCTGCCACCTGTGTGAATTGACCTCTCACACAACTCACCAAACTCATAAGTAACTGCGTAATCTCCTAGGAATGAATTCCTTCTCCATGCAAGATATATCCTCAATGGAATATTCCTGTAACTGATAGTAAATTGTCCCATCATCTGATCTCAACTGGGTCTCTGACTGAACTGACATGCATGAGTTATTTATGAGAGAATATTCAGTTATGTAAAGTGCAACAGTTACATGCATGCATGCATTAACTAACTAAACTCATAATCAGTTCCACAAACTGTTGGAACTAATCTAACTGGACTTAACTCAGTTAACTGAGCTAACTAATTACAACTCAAAATACAACTCATCCTGATCTCCTTAATCAAGGGATAACTTCCTCAATCAAAGGGGAAACTGTTGAATGTTTTCACATAGACTCCATGTTTGATTTTCTCCAACTAATTAACTCAATATGAATTGATTAATTATTTTTCAAACAACTGCTAAAATCAAATTCGGATTTTGATTCTCAATTTTATTTCAGGGACTAACTAAAATTGGAATGTATCTTGAAATGCTATTTATAGCAGTGCTGTTTTTAGCATTTCTTGTTGCTATTTTCAACAACATGTAAGAACATAAGTTTAGATTAGGAAAAACTAATAAAATAACAAACTTTACCTGTGCTCCAATCAAATTCAGAGATAGACAACCCTCCTGGATCTTCCTTCAAGTACCGATCTATTGCCTTTTTTGTCTTGAATTATTCACCTATTGGGGCGATAAAAAAAATTCATATTTTTTGGGTGCCCACCCTTCTTTGGAATAAGCTGGAAAAATAATTTCCAGAATTTCAGCACAGTACAAGATATACCATTGAATCTCTACAATCAGTTTAGAAATTCATAATAGCAACTCATATATGAATCCAAAACCTGTACTGTGTACACTACATCTACATTATAAAAATTCTTAAACAACTGAGCAATAAATCATCTTTAGGACATGGATTTATTTGACAGCTAGTTAGGACTTAATCATTTAAATTTTCCACTCAAAATTTCGATTTGCATTGTGACATGAAGTCCATAGCTTCCTTTGGGAATGACATAAAAGAAAATTTAAGTATTTGAGTTGACAAAGCTTAGGGCTGAAATCTTAACACCATGTTCAAGCACCTATGTTCTCATTGTAACTTGAGAGGGCCACACTAACACCTTACCTTTTCACTATTTGCTCTGGCACTCCTAAACTCTGAAATTGATTTGGTGAAACATGGGACTCAAAACCTCACTTCATGCTTATTAAGCACCCAATCCCTATTTATTAGGCACCCACATTCTCCTGTATGTTTTCACTTGCATTTCCAACTTATGTCATTTATGTGAACGCTCTTGACAATGCCACCAATCATTGTACAAGAGAAATGTGCAGGGTTAGTAGGAGTACTCATTATGGATGGATATGACTAACATGTAAGCAAAGGATGTAGATAGAATAATATACACCTGCGAGAAAAAAAACAGTTTATATGGAGGAATAAAATATTAACAATTGTATTCTATTGTACATGTTGCATATAAGTGATGGTGGGAGCACAAAAATATCAGGGAAAATGTCTTGCAGTAAGTACAAAAAATATCACTTGTTGAAAATCACCTGAAAAAGGAGGTCTGATATCTAACTCAAGGTGGGCATTACACTGTCTTCTCTAGTGCATTCTTCAACTAATGTTGAAACATTTGCAGGCTGGTTCTGCATTCCACATCCCATCAATACCCCTTTTTCCCCAAATATCCTACCATTGGCATTGGTGGACTTCAAGGTTATGGTATCCCAGATATAAGGGCTACTGGTGGTGGTTCCATCCAAGTAACCCTGGTTATATTTGTAGGCCTTCATGGAACCACAACATGCTATCGATGGGGTTTGGGAAATCTCTCTACAATATTTGGAATTACAAGGAACATATGCTAAAGATGAGTATTTTCTGGGTCTGAAAGTGGGAAGAGGCTTTCTGGTAGCAGATTGGATCTTGGGATTGCAATTCACCCACACAAGATTGTTGCCTGTGTCTGGAACCAACAGAACTTGCTGAGGAGGGGTTCCCACATTCAAATTCATGAAGTAAAGAGTGGCTCCCATGTCTACTGCACCAGAGACTATTGACATTTCAAACCTTGAAGTTCCAAGCCTCCTGTGATGATAAGAAGTATTCTTGTATTGCCAGGACCTTGTTCTGATTGAGTCCACATGTAAAAGTGTTTATATCACCTCATGTCTACTTGTCAGTTGCTCATCGATCATCTTCATCTCCATCTTCAAACTTATTCTTCACCTCCATTTGCATGTTGCAGTAGCAACACACAGTCCAAGATGAAAAGCAACACAAACATGCCATGTTTCCCCATTTTCATCTGCATATGAAAGAAAGCAAAATCAGTGTCACCTAGAACATGAACCAATCTTGCTTTGTACATGGGTACTCAATGGTTTTATTTGTAGTTTAGATTAATGTTAAAATAATAAATTAAAGCTAATTGCAATAAATGGAAACACAATAGACACAGTAGGCATGGTGTTGAAAACAATATTTTCTTAATAATAGATATAGTGCATAAACAATCAACAAGGTACTGCAAAGGAAAAAGAAAATAGATATAGTTATTGTATTCAATAGAAAGTTATTCTCAGTAATGCTCCAAATAGCTAACCAAAAGATGGCCATTTACAACACATATACCTTATGCTGCCACATCCACCTATGGATAACATGTTGCTGGGATGGAAGTCCCATGCTTTCTGTTGCACCAACATTTACTATGTAAAAATAGTTAAGAAATATGTAAAATATTAGGATATGACTACAAGATAACCTTTAAATAGTCAAACATTGTGGATAAAAAAATATTTAATTCATGGAAGGCAATAGAAAGTAATCAAAATTGTACATAATACACTTTCTAATAAAATAATAATTATTGAAAAACATAAAATCAAATTGAAATTTAAGAAAATACACCAATACCAGTGGTGAAGAGAGATCTTCTCTTGAGATGGCCAATAATAGACTTCTTGTAATTGTTTCAGAAGCAAGGCATGATTTGATTATATCCATCATTTCCTTACATTCTTCTATCATTTCTTTGAATAATCCCTTGATCAATCCTAGATGCAACT
The DNA here is from genome assembly GCA_000404065.3 of Pinus taeda. Taxonomy (NCBI): domain Eukaryota; kingdom Viridiplantae; phylum Streptophyta; class Pinopsida; order Pinales; family Pinaceae; genus Pinus; species Pinus taeda. Next base: position 7,631 of record APFE030483643.1, on the reverse strand, counting down.
CTAGAGAGGTCTAGATATAGCTCAACAAACCCTTCAAATTTGGCAGAAATGATAAATCTTACAAAAGGTGATGATAAGGCTAAAACAATCTTCCTTGGAGGTATTTTGAATATATATAGATTGTTTTCAGAAAAGCCCAGAATAAAAGATAAATGAGCATCATATTATTCTAGAAACCATAGAGAGATAACACAATAATGTCCTCCAACTTCACGTAGAATAATCCAAAATTCTGTCCACAATGATGCCATTGAAAATACTTAGGTCAAATACTGCTGAGGTCTACCAAGAAGAGGGCCCAAATAGGTCCTAGAACAGGCCTGAAATTAATAAAAA
>APFE030483640.1:0-11889 GCA_000404065.3 Pinus taeda | reverse complement strand
TCAGACTCTCTAAAAATGAAAAACGCCGAGTTTCTCCTATACTGGACTCGTTAAATTTCGACAGTAAAGGACTTTTTCTATTACAAACAGGAACGGACCACTCCTTCTTAGGGTTCGCATTTAAACTAAGTTGGACTCACCCAAAGGGTGAGCTTATAATCAAGCATATGTTATCCTCCTCAAGCTTGTAAAAAATAAAAAGGTACTTGCCAGAAATGGTGGGGGAAAAGAGAGGAAAGTGAGTCTGTTTGTCATACTTTATAACCACTCTTGAACACGACACTTTCATTCACCTGGGTTGGGAAATCCTTTACCTAACAGTTGATCAAACCATATTGAAAGTCTTCAGCCGGTTTCTGGGTATTAACTTTGGGCCAATCATTACCAAACCATCTGTCGTGTCGTTATGTGTTCAAGAGGTCAGTGCAAATAAGCCATTCATCTGCAAAATGTATGTCATCCATCTTGACCATCCCTGATTCAGTCCTTGCAACTAAATTTCTTCAACTTGATCTATGATTTCGTGTTGTGGGCTTGCCTACGACGGATCGCTTTCTATCGACTTCAACTCATTATCTAGAAAGATGATCTAGGAATCGTCAGTACCTTGAGATCTGCATGCCTCAATGGCAGGTTTCTCGCCTTTGACGACAGTTTACATCATTGACTTTCGATCAAAGGGTTCCATGACATGTTCGACATCAACACATCTTATCACATTTCATGGATTGTGCTGAGTACTTTGAGAGCCATTGTCATTATTGGTGGTTTCTCTCACGCTTGTTAACAGTTTACATCATTGACTGGTAATCAAGCGGTTTCTACCATGTTCGACTTCGACACATTCAATCACATGAAAATGTAAATAAATCATGTTTCATTTCTTTAACTCTTTGCTTTGTCAAGTTTGACTTATTTTTGTCTTTTTATGGAAATGGTGGACCTTGGGGACCCTTATGACCTAATGGAATGATAATGATGACTTGACCAATTTTCATGGTATATAACAAGCAACAAGTATGAGAAAAATTTCAGACAATGACTCTATCTTGGACTGACCATATAATGACCAAATTTGCTGTGTAAACCTAGTAACAGAAAAATTTGACGATGAAAGCCTGAAATGACCATGGTCAAAGCAATTTTTTGATCTAGGTGACAGGCTAACAACACTGACACTAACAGCTGTAACAATAAGGATCACAGTGCAAGGAAGAAAAACACTGTCACATTCTTGGCTTATTTATTATGATGAGGATCTCAGTTATACTCCCTTCCTAAACTTCTAGATGTTGTCATAAGTCTCGGTATATTTGTGATAAGGATATCTAATATCTCGATATACTTGTAAATATAATCATGATCTTGATGGAAGACCATCTAGATGTAATACTCTTATATTTACATGTCTTATTATAAGATCTTGTTAATCTCTATGAAGAAGCAGCAATGTTGCAACATTAGTGATCTCAACAATGACCTTGATAGTGTAGCAGTAATGAAGAATTCAATGAAGCAACAATGTTGATGATGACCTCAACAACAAGAAGAGGATTGGTGACTTGGTCATGGAGTGGCCTAGTAGGTCAAGGGTTATGGTCTTTGTGTTCATCAATTGAATCTCCATAAGAAGAATTTCGTGTGGGTTTTCCTCTCCAAGAGGGAGGGGTTTTGGCCCTGGCAGAATGCCAACATTTTGTGTTCTTGTCTCTTTGTTTTTGGTAGCAGTTTGATGAAGTAAACACACAAACTAATAATAAGAAGAAGATCAAGCTAAGATAAAGTGTAAAAGAACTTCACAAATTATTATCAAGTCTAGAAGAATCTTACTAATGCTAACTGCCCTAGATTCATTGACATGGTATCAGAGATAAGGTGCTGAAGTCAAATGAAGGGCAACAAAAGAGACATACAATGATCTGTCTTCAAGGAACTCAAAGCAGGTTGAAAGGATTAAAGGAGAAAGTATACAACAAGCAGGTCTACAACAATCATGGAGTATCAACTTCAGTAATTACAGTCATGCACTTAGCGCATGCTCAATTTGATTGAATATATCAGTGATCCTCACTTCTTGATCACTGAACTTTCTCCATGCCAAAAGTAATCCAAAGAATACCTCTCACAATCCATGATTACATCACTGTCTTAGTATAGTTATTACATCAACGCAGTTTTGGTGATGAGACAGTCTATCTATATAGTGCCACCCACAATTTAGTTATGTTATTCATTGACAAGTTTGGGCTCTCAATACATTGCCTCTCTACACAATGCACGACATCACTGTCTCAGTATAGTACCATATCAATATACTTGTCACGTTCTCAAATTATGTCTATGAATACGATATCAATAGCATGGTGCTCGGATCATAACATAGTATCACTAACATGTCAACAATATGTTGAAGTCAAAAGTACCTTAAATGAATTGGGAAGGTCGTGAAGCAGTTTCGGTGATGTCAAGACCACTGATGTGATGGTGCTAGAAAGCCTCCAAGGAAGTGGTGATGAAAGGATACTAATGATGGGTAGCTCAAGCAAAAGAAGCATCAAGGTGAAGATCTCCTCTTCACACACCAAGTAAGTATCTTTCAACTTTACAATCAGATTTGGTTAAATGATTTCATGATTGCAAGGGGATTTATAAATCGGTTAGATAATCGAAAGTCCTTCCATAGAATAAGGAGGATTGTCATAATCCTCATAGAAAAGAGAAATCATTAATATCTATGAAAAGTTCAATGAAGGTCAAGCATTGTTTGAATCCATCAAGAGATTTATAGGATTCATATGATATCACTCAAAAGTCCTCTCATACCTAAATAGCAGAAGAGGGGACATAAAGAGAGATATATGAAATGCTATATATACTGTCGAAAATTAAAGTAAAAAAAAGTCAATTAGACCTACACAATAGTAAATGTATCAAAGGATGAAGGACTAACTTCATGAAGATCTAGGAAAGATGATAAGAAGGTAGTCACCATTAATGAGCAAGGTAACAAATATCAATGAACAAAGAAGGTTACCTCACCCGAGAATTTGTGGTCTTTATGCTAGATAGAGAAAGAGAAGTTGCAGTCTATAGTATTAAAGGATAAAAGAATTCAACCATGTGGAGAAAGGAAAGGCAAGGTTGGTCCTCAAGCAAAGACAAAAATAAGTATAGTTAAGATTCAATGATATAGAAAGATTTTGGAAGCTCATATCACTGAAAGATGGAGGAAGTTGAAGAAAAGGGCCAAGGAAAGAGGGAGTAACAAATCTCTCCTATGAGTAAGATAGTATCCCTTACAAAAGGGTCCTATCCTAAGCTCCTAAATATTGTGTTATAAGATATGACAATAATAAGATGCATCATGGCATCATCTAAGCATGAGAAACAAGAGCTCGTAACATCTCCATAAGGATCATGAAGGACAAAAATCCATGGCAGATAACATGTAGGATATATAGCTCTTGGAAACCTTAGTGGGCATTGAAGGAAATAAAGGAGTTATCTAAGCCTGATCATGCATCAAGTAAAAAAGGAAACATTTTCCAGTTGGGGATATACAAGATCCTTAAAATTATCTGATGGAATCCTCATCGTAGAGTTCAGTAATCTAGAGAGGAAGCAAGTCTTTCAACAAGAACTCCAACTTATGGAATCCATGAGATAATGATGTGATGACATGAAGTAGATCAAGGGATTAAAGATCTCTTCAATCAAGGAAGCTACTGGAGGAAACCTTGCTGACCTGAAGGTAAAATAAGGTATGTATGCTTGTGTTTAGTATTATAATGACATGTCATATGGTTTCAGGTAAAATGGATTATTACTTCTATCTTGAGAAGCATGATCAAGAGAAAAAGGATCTCCTCCTCTGAAAAGATGCAGGAAGGCATAAGTCACACCAGATTAAATCAACATAATATGTCCTCATATGAAGTATGAGGTGGTTGACTACAATTAAGAAACTCTGATATAAGCACTTGGGAAGGAAATGTGTAAGGAAGGAAGAGATCATGAGATATGCAACCCCAATGAAGGCAATCAACATCCAAAGATCAAGAAGACTTGACTAGGAAATCTCTCGGAAAGATACGAAGACTCTGATGGAAAAGATGAAGACCCCTGATAATGGACATCTTTGGGAGATGTGTCAACATGAATGAAGGATGTTGATACCTACATGAAGATGTCGTGATGAAGAGCCATCTAGTAAGGTATGATTTAATTTAATGTTATGATTTGATTTCTTGAAAAAAAACTAGATGAGTGCATGCAGGGCTACTTGAACAAGAATTGTAAATACAAGTACAACTGGGATTCATGTGGTGGATGGAAATTCCTGAAAGAAGCATGAAGGGAAAGAAGTAGCTACATGATGAAGGTTACAGATATGTATCAAGAAGGCTACTTTCCATGAAGAAATGAATGACATGACAAAATAAGAAGGAAAGTAATCAATGGTTGTTGCCCTACATGGAAGAAGCTCAACTAAATTTCATGACATCAAGGAGAGAAGTTGATCAAGCTGCTGAAGAACCCACAAACAAGAAGCTGCTGATGTATAAATGAGTCCCTAGATAAGAGGGAGCTCTGACAGGTCCCTGATCAAGAGGGAGTTTGAATTAGATCACCCATGATTACAAAGGAGTAAAAATTGTGTTTTTCCATTTCATGTGTCATGCACTAGACTAGGACTAACAACCTTAAGTCTAGACGAAGGCCATGAATGGAAATGTAGACACATTATAGACACAACATTCTTGTCTTCACTTGGGAAGAAAGAATGGGAGGATTGGGTAATCATCTCGCATCCGATACTCTTTGAGGGTGTGTAGGGCATCCAATATAAGAGTAGGCAAGAGGACCAATATTCTTTGAGGGTTGGGAACCCAAGATAATACTAGTCCTAGAAGGTCATACTCAGTGAACACCCAGGTGGGTATGTATCTTGAGAGACAATGATGAAGGTGTCTATAAATCATTGGTCTCACCGACATTGTAGCTCATGGTCTCATGGAGAGATGGAGTTGTTAGTCAATCCCTTGCACTATGAGAATGTTGATTGATATGATGCTATACAGATGAGATTACCAATCTGGTTCTTCTTATGAGAAATTCTTCAGATTGATAATAACCAAGTACCATTGTAAATACCTGCCTAGTTGAGAGGGAGTGTTGAAGAAAAAGGGTAATTAGGTTCGATATTTTCCACATGTAATTTTGATCTTCGTACTTGTCAAGAAAAAGAATTATTATTTTTATAAATTATATGAATGAGTTTCTTGCTCATTCTATAGGTATAGGAAGGTCAAAGAGTCAAAATTATATTGAAGAGCTCTCCTTGAGCATTTATGTAATGAACATAAGTCAACCTAGTGTCAAGCAATCCTCCAAGACAAGCACCATCCTTCAAAGAAGAAGCTTGCAAACAAAATACATCATGTTGGCTTGCAAATATATATTAAATAATATATAGAGATGACATGTTGACTCAATAAATAGACACCATGGTTCACAATGACACGTCGGTTAATATGGAAGACAAACCACTATATATACGAGCTGGGGTATCTGCAAAACGCAAGAAAATTCAGACATCTCTACAACTTTGGATGAGTACAGAGGTACAAAATTTCGGATGGGTACAATAGGGTGCAGGAACTCAGTTTCACTGTAATTTTCGGTGGGTAGAGTGAGTATAGGATCTCAGATACTTCTAAAATCTCGGTGGTGATTACAATATGTAATTACAGTGTAACTTTCTTGGTGACGGCAGTCTCAGCATAACTGTAACAATAAGAATCTCAGTGCAAGGAAGAAAAACACAGTCACGTTCTTGACTTGATTATTATGATGAGGATCTAAGTGATACTCTCTCGACATACTTCTAGATGTTGTAATAAGTCTCAGTATATTTGTGATAAGGATATCTATATCTCGACATACTTCTAAATATAATCATGATATTGATGGAAGACCATCTAGATGCAACACCCTTATATCTACATGTCTTAGTATAAGATCTCATTGTCATGATCTCTATGAAGATGCAATAGTGTTGCAACATTAGTGATCTCAGTGATGACCTTGATAGTGTAGCAATAATGAAGAATTCAGTGAAGTAGCAGTGTTGATTGACCTCAACAACAAGAAGAGGATTGGTGACTTGGTCTTGGAGTGGCCTAGTAGGTCAAGGGTTATGGTCTTGGTGTTCATCAATTGAATCTCCATAAGAAGAATTCTGTGTGGGTTTTCCTCTCTAAGAGGGAGAGGTCTTAGCCCTCGCAGAATGCCAACATCTTGTGTTCTTGTCTCTTTGTTTTTGGTAGAAGTTTGATGAAGTAAACACACACACTAATAATAAGAAGAAGATCAAGCTAAGATAAATTGTAAAGCACTTCACAAATTTTTATCGAGTCTAGAAGAATCTTACTGATGCTAAGTGCCCTAGATTCTTCAACACTTAGGAGAATGCATGTGCATAGAAATGTGTGCATGTTCTAGAAAAATTACTTGGGGCTAAGTTGGAAAACCTACATAATGGTTTCGGGAATATTGAGATCATAGCATCACAAAAACATGCATGTTTCTAAGAGCATGAACACATTTGTATGTGTGTGTGTACACATTCCTACACCCACTTTTTTTACCATCAACTTCGTGTAAGCACCCATTACAAAAGGTAAATATGCAGAAGCAAATATTTATATTTGGTAGTTATTATTTTTTTACATAAACAAAAAAGACAAGAATATTTTTCTTTATAGTCATAAGATATTCTTTACAAGATTAAGAATTACAAAATTTACATTTAGTACAATTTTTTTTATGTCCTTTCATGTCTCAACTTACATTAACATTATATTGATTTTCATGTCGTGTTTTAATGTATCATTCATATCATTCCATTTATCTTTTTAGGAAGTTGAAGATACTAGCTACTCAAACTTTTATGTTGAATAGAGTATCTTTTATGTCATACTTGTTCATAGATAAGACAATGCATCATCACATACATCCCATCCTCAATTTCTCCTTATACATATAAAGCATAATCTATTGAGGAGCTAGGTTTTTTTTTCCAATTGAAAATGATACTTTTTTGTTATTCAAGGAGAATAAGAAAAAAATACTCTCAATCTTACAAAAAGAACAGTGAATTCCTTACAAAAGAGATTATGTTGGGAAAAACAAATTGAGGAGCTAGTTTAAATTGACATATTTAATATTTTAATATATAAATAATCATTAAGTTAATCTCACATTAATAAAATTTGATCACAACACTCTTATTATGATTTTTCTAAAAACAATTAATTAGTGATAATTCTTTATACAAATTCTCTATTTTAAAATAAACCTTTCCTCTAAAAATATAAATTTTATGTGTATGATATATTTTATTTAATAATACACATTAATGTTTTTTAATTAACCTTATAAAAATATTATATTTTAATATTTTAATATGTTATTATTATTTTTAATAAAATTTTAAGGGATTTTTTTTTTTTTTTTTTTTTAAACATAATTTTTCTTTTAAAATTGATATCACATTTTTAATAAAACAATTATAATAAAATTAGTATTTTAACTATATTTTCCTTTTAAAATTGATATTACATTTCTAATAAAATAATTTTAATTATTGATTTATTGTTAGATTTTATGATAATAAAATTATGTTATAAACATTTTTATTATAACGAGTCACGTTTTATTATTTTGAAGCGGCATTTTTATTAAGTCAAAATAAAACAATGTCTACGTCCTTCCAAATCTACCATCACGGCTCAGTGCGGAGCGGGTGTATTTCAAAATTTAACAATCTCTACGGCTACATTGGGCTCTGTGCGCAGCTGGCGGATTTGAAAGAGGGAAAAATTCGAATGCATTTGAAATCCCTAAGATCCGATATATCATTATCACATTTACACAGAATATGAAAAATGAATAGGGCAACCGCACTTGCAAGCTTGGCGGACAAACAGAGGAAGAGCGGAGAGTATCGGTCTTCCATGGTTGGGAGAGGGTGGCGAGCCGGAGAGTGGAGAGTATCGGCCTTTCATGGCTGGGAGATGGTGGCCTTCCGTGGCTGGGAGATGGTGGGCATGCGGAAGAGTGGAGAGTATCAGCCATGGAGATGGTGGCCTTCCGTGGCTGGGAGATGGTGGGCAAGCGTAAGAGTAGAGAGTATAGGCCTTCCATGGTTGGGAGATGGTGGGCAGGAGGAAGAGTAGGGAGTATGAGAAGTATTGGCCTTCCATGGCTGGGAGATGGTGGGCAAGCAGAAAGAGTGGAGAGTAGCCTTCCTTCCATGGAGTAGAGGAGAACAGATTTTGGGTTTGTTGGAGAAGAGGAGAAGAAATTAGAAATTGGAGTAGAATTTTGTGCTTTAAAATTCTGTGTATTTTAATACTGTGTTTTCTTTTTGGAGCATGGCCATGCTTACTTGTTTATACCTTGAATTCTGCCTGTGCATTTTTTTGGTTTTTTTGGTTGTTAATTTCTTTTTGTTTTGAAATGGTGTGTTGGTTTAGATTTGGTTTGTTTGCTGTTTGTTTGGTTCTGGCTTGATGAGGTTGGGGTAAAGAGGGAGAGTGATGCTGCAATTAATATGAAATGGGATTACTGATTTAATGGTGAAGATTGAGAAGGTATATATTATTTTATGTTATTTAATATTTTGATGGTAATTGTACAGTTTTATGTCTTATGGATATATGAGTATTTTGTAGAATATTTTATCTTGTTTTTTGGATTAACTTGTCCTGTTTACTTTTCAAGTGCAGATCAAAGTGCAGAGGAAGGAAGAACTATAAGACCAGGAAGAAAGAATGATACTATCAGGAAGGAAGAATTACATCACATATGCTCTGTATTCTTTAGGTTGCAGGTGAGTATTAACTTTTGGTTTCTCTCCTATCTAATTAATTTTTATTACCATTAACTTTTGGAATCTCTTATATCTAATTATTTTTTATTAGTTTTTATAGAGTACAAGGGAGGTGTGCTTAATAAGATTAGGGTTTAAATATACCTGTATTATACAGAAAGGTTGGGAAAAATTTCATAATCTTTGATGTTTTTCTTGGTTATTCAATGTCTTTGGGTTTTATTTTTTGGTACTGGTTGTTGTCAAGAGGGTTATTGATGCTGATTAGTGCTAGCATAAAACCTTCTAAACTTCTAATCCTTAAATCTTATGAAGGAATTTGGGGTTTCTATAAAAAAGAATTAGACCCTGTTTCTGAGTAAAATTTTATTTCAATTTTATTATAATTCATTTTCTCCCTGCATTTTGCAAACATATTTTGGTCATTGGCCTTTCTTTATTTAGGGTTTAGATACACCTGTACTATGCAGTCAAAATGATGGGAAAATTTTCCTAATCTTTGATGTTTTTAGTGGTTATTCAATGTCTTCGGGTTTTATTTTTTAGTACTGTTATCTTCAATAAGGTTATTGATGCTGAGTAAATTTTGTAGACTTTCAACATTTTGTAGACTTTCAATGTGTGAGTAAATTTTTATTTCAATTTTATTATAATTCTTTTTTCTCCAGATTTTGGTCATTGACAGTATTTTATTTAGGCCTGTGACCGAGTCCAAGCCATGTTGAGCTTAATAAACTAATGGGCTGAGCTTATAAACTAATACATATTTCCGGGTGAGATTATTAAACATTCAGTGACCTATAGCAGTTAATAGGTGTGAGCTTAAAACCATCCTAAACCCAAAGAAAATTTTGGGTTTCCAGAATTTTCTTTCTAGACAGTTTGAGTTTCCAGAAATTTTTTTAGACACTATTTGTAGAAGTTGAATAAGTAAGTTAAATTTTATTCCAATTCTAGTATAATTCTCTTAGCTTCTGCATTTTGCAAACAGAATTTGGTCATTGTCCCTATTTAGCTGAGCGAATCACAATTGAGGCCACGCTGAGCTTATAAAGTATAACACTCATTTGGGGTGAGACATTTTGCAAACAGAATTTGGTCATTGTCCCTATTTAGCTGAGCGAACCACAATTGAGGCCACGCTGAGCTTATAAAGTATAACACACATTTGGGGTGAGATTATTAACCAATCAATGACCATATTCATCAATGTCCATTTATTAGTTCTCTCAACCAGCTTGAGCAAAGTGCTTTTAGGGAGCATCGATAGACTTACTAGTCTTAGAGAAACAGTGCTGGTATGCCATCTAAGATAGATGGAATGAGACCTGATAGACACCTGCATCAGATGGAAACACATCAAGTAGGCAAAAGCACACTTAAAGCAAGACAAGACTTGTATGAAGACATTTAGATTAGGCAAGATCTCATTATGCAAGCGGACACTTTGAATTAAGTCCTATTTAGAAAATTATACTTACCTACCTAAGTGTAAGCAAGTTGCCAGGCATCAACTCGCAATAGGTGTGCTAGGGGTGACCTAGCATAGCTAAGGAAAGAGGGTTCAAATACTTGGCATGGGTTAGCACCTTTGTTTAGTCTAAGGCGAGGCAAATCGTAGGTATGTGATTTTTTCTAATGAGTAGGTCAGGTTAGGCCCTTCCCTTTTATTCTACAGAATATTAACTTGAAGGAGATTCACCTATCTTTTTTCAAAATCAATACCTAAATTAATGGTTTGGAAAAGGTTGAAAAGGGTTGTAGTTCCTACATTTTCCTTCCTATTCAGTCTACAACAAACATTTTTGTAGTCCAGGCCCATAAAAATGCCTTCTATATTTTTCAATTTAAGAGATTACTACACCTATAAGCATTGCATTCCCTTGCGTATTGATCTTAGATGGATAGAGCCCAACTCCTTGCTAATGTTTTAGTGTGTTTATTTATGTACCTAGTACCTATGTAAGTGTAAGCAAGTTTCTTGGGATGAACTAACAATATGTCTGCTAGGGGGTGACCTAGGTACTTGGCAGTGGTTAGCACCTTTGTTTAGTCTAAGGCCAGGAAGAGGAAAATCGTAGGTTTGTGATTTTTTCGAATGAGTAGTTTCCTTTTTATTCTACATAATATTAACTTGAAGCAGATTCACCTGTCTTTGTCCAAAATCAGTACCTACATTAATGGTTTGGAAAAGGTTAAAAAGGATTGTAGTTCCGACATTTTCCTTCCTATTCAGTCTACTGCAAACATTGCTGCAGCCCAGGCCTATAAAAATGCCTTTTATATTTTTCAATATAAAAGAGTACTACAGGGGCTTTTACTCGGCACTGTATGCTACATGTCGAATAATTATGCCATCCTGTAAGGGGAATATTCTCTGTCATGGCCGGTATCAGTTAGTTTAGAAAGAGTATTTGACCCTGATAAAATAAAAACAGGTCAATTGTTGTACCATATGTAAAACATAATACTGAATGGTACAATGGGTTTTGAAATTTATAATGGATGTACATCGCTATTAATTAAAAAAGGATTGAATTCAGTATGTCTTGCGATTTGGGCTTCGATCACTCTCCCATCAAGTTACTAAATTACTTACCTAACGATTCGAAGAGTTACTTCCCTGAGTGACTTCTGTGGGCGCAATTACCTCCCATCGGAGAGTCTGGCACACCTTTTTGATAGTATATGTTTTTATAACCAATTCAGTATCAATTGGTTTTAACAATTTTTTCAACCTAATCAATTTAAATCAAATAAAAAATCTAGCAAGCAGCGACCCGCTCGCAATCAAAAATTAAATCAAGAGGTAACACACGCATGCATGTCTCTCTCCCTCGCTATGTCTAGTTGTTGCAGCAGCAGGTAGTGAAAATCGAGAGATAGTTCCGTAGCGCTCAGCCTGTCCCGGCTCTTTCCCCACCCAGGCAGAACACCCAATCTAGGCAGGCTTAAAGCATATTTCTTAAGGTATGTCTTTATCTCTCCAATAA